>CAIGRQ010239452.1:0-19043 GCA_903798375.1 Fraxinus sp. D2006-0159 | reverse complement strand
GATTTATGAATTTTTCCCTTTAAACATTCCATGGGATCCAACACTTATAGTCACTCCAGGCATGATACCGCTCTAGCACATTGGAAGATCAATACATAGGTAAAAAATGGCATCAGAACGATTATAAGAGATTCCATTGAATGTTCAATGAAATTAACTAACTTAGATCAAGAGAGTACTGCCTTTAGCAAGTAAACAATAGCATGCGATACAAAGACGAGGAGTGATTAATAGTATAGAACGATGATACAACATGAAAAGGGATAACCCGTGAAAGCTTTCTCGTTGCTACTTCCGCTAAATCTCCTTCACCTTTCTCTCAGGCAAAGAAACTTTAGCGGAAGCAGCAAAAAGAAGCTTGGGTTATCCAACTTACATTATGATCAAAAGTTAATATTAGAAAAATAAAATGTCATCTGCTCCTCTTAATTAAAACTTAAAACTACCTTCTTTTTTCCCCCTTTCTTTTCTAGCTGAGCCATGAAATTTAACAGGGTTCGTCCTTGTGGTTTTCAGAGCGTATTGCTCCATTGAGCCATCTTGAATGATAAGCTTTTGCCTTCTGAGGAGTGATCATCTCAAGAGCGTGATGAATGCATTTGTGATATGAGAAGTCTTCCACTGTTCCATCCGTCCTTGTCAGTACAAAGCAGCGCGATCCCACATGTTTTGGATGACGGCCAATCTGAAACACAAGGAAAAGATGAGACAAAATTTTCGACCTTCCCTTTCAATCCAGAGCTTCTTTATATAATATTAATGTGTGGAATGTACCTTTATATCCATAGCACCAGTTCCAATCTTCTCTTTGAATCGAGGATGAAACTGTAGAGCCCTCATTGCAGCAGACTTATCTTCTCCAGTTAACAGGTGATCAATAGGGTACCTACACCACCAATGGAAAATAAATACACTCGCAACTAGAAGGAATAGCAGATTATAGGGTCTCAACTCTCACGATAATTAGAACTCAAAGCAAACTCAATAAAAATCCAATTAATATACTTCATGATACAGACATAACAAAGGCTATAGCAGTTGTATATTTTGGGTTCATCTATGTTCGTGCATAGTGTTGTGAGCTGAGATGTAATTAACAAGGACCGTTAGGTTTAACAAGAATGCATATCAACAGGTTACGCAAATGTTGGACTTGCAACCGTTAACCATGTGATTCACCAATTTAAAAAATTAAGTGCATAATAATGGAAAAATAAATAAATGGATTTACGTACTCATGTAGTATATGCTGCAATGCCCGTGAAATCCTGTGTATGTCGTCCAGTAAGATATATTGTGAGTATGTATCTTTTGTCAAGTTTTTAAGGCCCTTTCCTTTCAATAGACAGTCGGTGACACATTTGCCTGGTGTTTCTTTTTGCTTCACTGGTAACTTAATTTTCTCTTTCTGTTTAGTAGAACCAACATGGGTACTCAGCAGACTATATACATCTACAGGCTCAGCAAGTTCATGTCCCTGATGCACGACGAAGTAGAAACCATTAAACCAAAGGAGTAATCACCTTCAACAATGCAACAGTCTGATCTATGTATAGATGCGTATGATAAAGAAATCTTTATAACTTAGTGAAATGATATGCTTATCATAAATTCAATCCAAAAAATTATCTGTAACGAATCAACATCGACACAGTATTGAGTACATTTTGTTTACCTTCCCATTATATATAACATCAAAATGACAACCAGTTCCAATCGAGGGAGTTTGTCCCCATGCCAATGCCTCAAGACTCCCTTGAAGACCATCTGTTTGTCCAGTCTTAGCAGCTTTAACGAAGCAATCACTAGGATTCTGTGACAAAATCAGAAGTGCAGAGAACATGAGCAACATAATTTCGTCCAATGCGATAAACAATAATGGAGAACAAATAGAGGGCTATAGCTTTATATGACTACAAACCAGAAAGCATGCTTGTGAAAAGGGCGAAGAAATGGAAGTTTCCTTCCTTTGCTGTGCAAGTCCTTTGGCATTTAAGGCCACAAATTCCCCTGTAGCCGAGAGACAATTAGCGGTGACAACTAAATGATCCGGAAGGATGGTCTTGCCAGTGTCACAGATTGCAGAATTCAAACTCTGCATTTGAAGATGCATTATCAGATTCATTGCTTGTTTGGGAGTTCTTAAATTAAAATGTAAGCAGCAGGTCACACATTGTGTGGATAAAAAGTGAGTTAAGTTGCAAGGCCATGGAATGTGTGGATAAAAATAGCGTTTGACCAGCCTAAATTATAATTTAAGCTTTGCCAAACGTGCAATCAATGGAATGCCTATCTGCAATTAAAAGGAATGTGGGTAAGAAAGAAAACTCACATCGACAAAGTACTTCCATGCTACATCTATCCCATAGAACTGACTGATGTCATGAATATCATCTGGATGACTGCGCTCCCAATCAATTATATTTCTTATTCGGTAGCACTTATCATTGAGGATGCTCCAGAATTTAGTCCTATCACAGTATTCTGACATGAAAATACGCAAATAAACTTCACCTGAAGAGCCCTTCAGAAATTTTGAACGATTTGGTCTCTCTCTCCATAGGATATCAACCTTCTTGAATTCGGGGAATCCTAAATAACAAGTTGGAAAGATTGAAATACCTGTGAGGGTTCCTCTTACATGGCACCATGTGTTTATAGAACTTAAATATTTTCTATAAAAGTATATACAAAAATTAAGAAGAAAACTAAAGTCCCTTCATATGATACCTTGAACTTCTCTTCCTAACTTCTAAATTCCTCCATGTTCAAGATTTTCCACAATAAAAAAAACTTAATAAATTTCAAGTCAATCAAATATATTTATCTTTTTACACGTTACTCCAACCTCCAAGATATGTCCCAAGCAGGACGAACAGAAAGCTACCTGGCCTAGAAAGTATCTTCATAAATTAGAAATCTGGAATATGATTATCAACCGTTTATTGGTCTGAGTCCTAAATGTATCCTGGCAAATTATTTCAAAAGGCATAAATAGATATATATAAGCTGTCTCTTAATTTGTCTATTACTTTCAGAAACAACTTCCAATTTCCTTCTAATTTGTAATGAACTTTAAAATATAGTCGGCAATAGTCGTACAGATAAATCAGGTGGATATGGTACGTGTCTTTCAAAGTTTCCCACCCTTCCTGTTCATAGGTTGCGATTAAGGACATTGCAGGTGCACCTTTTCTTGCCAAACTAAAAGAAAATTTCCACTTAACAAGCAACCTTTAAGATAGTAAAAAACAACCCAATTCTAATAAAGGAATTCTTTCAGAATGAAAACTATACAAATCAATAGATGTAACAGATAACATCAGAAGCAACAAGAAATTATCATGTTTGATATATATCAGGACAATCAAAAATAGATATTTGGGAGTCAATTTGATGGAATTACTACTTTATTTGGTTAAATAACGATTGTTGTAGGATAAACTCGAGTGTGGATGGCTATTGATGAAAAGAAGTAAAAATAATCCAAAGAGGGCGAAAAAGGAAGAATTGTAAGGTCCAGGGTGTAAATTTTCAAAAGTTGATTCAGATTACGAATGGACAATTGAAGATTACATGGATCAAATTGGGAGTTAAATTACTCGTGGAGAACACAAAAGAGGATCCAAGATGAAGAAATCATAGAACAAAAGTACTACCTTTTGATAGCAAGGTCAGTCCAAACAATTCAAGTTAGCAAAACGGAACAACTGTGTAATCGCATGGTTCAAATTGTCAGAAAAAATTTTGTTTCCTTCTTTAACTCCAACTCTTTATGAAACGCAATTATACCACATTTTTAACTACTTAGAGGTACAATTTCGGGAGACGAAGCATTAGAGAGAACAAGAGGCAAGAAACAAGAATTCTTCATTGTAATATACAAATTGAAGATTATTTCTTGGGTTTTGAGCAAAGAAGAAGAGAGTGTAACATGAGTTTGTTCAAAAAAGATTAAAGAGATTCAAGAACTTGTGGCTTTTCCTCTTTTTCTTCATACATCTAAAATTTGGGTGATGTATCCTAATTCAAGTATGAATTCTTATAATTTTGTAATGCTCAACTAAACTTTTAGTCATAAGGACTTATATGAACCCATTGTTATTAAGTTCTAATAATAATTTCAAAACTTCAACATTAAATATTGTTTATCTTAAATGTTATTATAATGTTTAACGCTTTCAATTAACTAACTAATAATTGAATTGATGTATAATCTTTATTTTATTCGAGAGAAAGAATAAGAAATATAGCATGTGATAACAATCATTGTAAGGCCCATATCAAATAGAGATATATCGCTATGCCTTGCATGATTGAATTGATGTTCTTATGTTCTAATGCATCGTTGCATGTTCGCATCTTTTATAAAAATATTGGAGTCACGTGTGAGGAATTCTACTCAAAATAAATTATTGAACAAAATAGGAACAATTGACTTCAAGGTTAAATAAATGTCATTGTCTTGAGTTGTGTTAAAACAAATTAAAAAAGAGGGGTTCAGTGTCTTAGTGCTTGCTTTTAATTGATTTTCAAACGCTTCTAAGTTGCTCATTAGATTAGTTTAGATAGCTTGTTATAAAAATCAATCAATCACATTTTGTTTATTCGATTAGAGTCAGTATTAATTAAAACTAGATTAAGTACTTGGTCTTCGAGGGAACGATATCTTATTCATATTTTATTAGTTGGCTATGATACCAAGAACTTGCGGATTTTAGCAATCGGATACAAACCTTTTATAACAGTTTGAAGAAGGACCGGTATAACCATTTCACGAAGAGTACCCAGTTCTACTTCCAAATTACTGGCGCTTTCAGATAATGCAACTGTGATGCAAATTTTTGTGCCAGTTCCATATTTCAGGTCAGCTTCGGAACAGCCCCTGCCAATTGAGCGCCAAGATCAGATGTCATAGGATATAATAAAGAAAATTACCGGATAAATAAAGGACTACTGTCAAGCAACTCTTAAGACTTATTCTCTCTTTTTTCTTTATATACAGAAAATTTCCTCAGCATATGGAAGACATGTTGCAACTAATACAGATGGGCCTTTTTTCCAGAAGCATCTTACTTGCATATTATCTTCAAGTTTGGCATTTTTGCTTTCACTCTAGCAGCATCATACTTCATATAAAGAGCATCAATAGCATTACGCAACTTCAGCCGTTTCTTCTTTGCAACTTCCTGAAAGAACACAAATACTTGAGAGCAATTCATGGACACCAAAAATAGAATGTATTTACTTTAAATGTATTACCTTGTCTATGTGAAAATGACAAACCCGCGTACTAAGGTAGGTCTGGGAGGAGAAGCTTAGTGTAGACAGAAGAAATAAATAAGAGATCATTTCAAATGTTCAAATAATACTTGATAAATATGAATACCATAAATATTAAAATAGAAGGCTCAAAAAGTAGATAGGCAAAACTTACAATATTGCTACTTCTGAGACTACATCAGAGAATAGCACTCTCTCCAAATGATCCTTGACTTCTAAAGCTCCATATTCAAAACCATTTGCCCATCTTCCAAGTCTTCTGGACAAAAAAAGTGATGAACTTTTATCACCAGTACTCTTCTTTACTCCGCATTCCAAGACTTTCTGCATGGTTAAATTGGAATAGGCAAGATTTTGTCAGACATTCTCAACAGAAAACTAAATAGAAACATAGTTAGTCAACTCTAAATTCTCCAAGCACTTCATGAAGTTTCAGCAAACATATATGCATAAAGAAGCTCATGAGATTACATTAAGTGATAAATAGTGCATTTGGTCTACACAGCATACTTGCACAATGCAAAAAACAGAAGTATAGCCAGAGTTGTGCTGGAGAGAGAACCTTTAGAGCTAACAGAGGTGATGGTTCAAATGCACTGACTGGTTGATCCAAAGCACTGTATGAAGCCTCTGAAATGGCACAAGCTGCCAATGAACCAACAGGATGACCACCCGGCGAATTACAAGCATACAGCNAAGCACTGTATGAAGCCTCTGAAATGGCACAAGCTGCCAATGAACCAACAGGATGACCACCCGGCGAATTACAAGCATACAGCCTCTCATTCGAGGCATCAAGAGCATCACTATGGGTAGTAGAAACGGCATCAGAACCATAGGAGAACTGAACAATTTGATTCCCATAAGAATTTCTAACAGTTCCATCATATCCAGTGACTAAATCACGCATGAAAAACATAAGCCTACGAGTTATAGTCCCAGAAACATCAGCATGCCCACTAAAAGAACTGTCACGTGTTGTCAATGAATGTGCAAAGCACTCCAAAGGATTTAAGCCCATTCGGAAAGAATTTGCAACTACAGTACATGGGATATACAACTCAGAACATTCTTGGATTCCATGGGATTTCTGAACAGCACAATGGTTCTTTTGGTTGTTCCATGAAGCACAAGAGAGCTGATCAGGTATTCGAAACGATAATGAAACCAAAGAATGTTGCAATCCTAGGCACATGCTATGTTGGACTAACTTTTGCACGTTCCCTTTGCTACCAGCATTCAACATTGCCAGAAATGAATTATCACTGCTTCCATATTGATAAACCAAGTTCTGAATATCCCGAAAGACTTGCTTGAAAGCAGAAATGGAAGTTTGACTAAGTGCTGCTGACTTCTGCTGTGCAATAGACAAGTATTTCTTTCCAAAACTCACAGCATTTTCATTCTCTTCGGAGCTTTCAACAAGGAAATCTTTGTTATAACTCACCATAAGCAACCTTATATATGATAGCCTCTCTGCTTCTTGCAAACCACACGAGACTTCGTCAATAAGATTCTTCTGAGAGTATGGATCAGAAGAAAGGCAGAGGTCTGCCAATGAAACACTCAATCCCCTCTTTGACAACCACTCACAAAGAACTTCCTGCGCAGCAAACAGGAAGTCAAGAGTTTCATATCGGCGATATCTGATAAGACAGTCGAACAGGTTGTCTTTACTGTCACGTAGCCATGAAGAACCGTTAGGAGATGTTATAAGCTCCCCTCTACTGATATGGACATTGTTAGACGGATAAACAAATTCAAAATCTGAAGGTAAAAGCGAGCTAAATAACTGTTTTCCTGTCCACAAAGAAGTCTCTGATGAAGCTGATTCTGGCAATTGCAACTGATGACGACAAAACATTTGCAGCTGCTGCATTTCAGATTTATTCAGAAAAACCCCATCCTCGAGAATTAAATGTGCTGCAGTTAAACTATCATGACTAAGCGACAAGAGGTTATGACCACTCTGTCCATTGATCAGTTGTTTATCCAGACCAACAAGTTCATTTAACTCTACTCTAGAATCTACTGATTGAGGAACATAACCATGAAGACAATCTCCATCAAAGTCTCCTCGAAGTGGGGAACAAATAATAGGATTGACAGAGAAGACCGAATTTGTCGGAAGAATTTTGACATATACAGCTATAAGGGAATGCTGGTGAATAGACGGAGGCCTATTAATTAACAAAATATCTCCATCAATTAGAGGCCGGTATATAATATCTCCTCCCTCCAGTGAGTACTTGGACCTAATACAAAGTTTCTTACCATTTCTAAGAACAGAAATTTCACCCTTTTGATAAAGCAGAAAATCGCAGCAAGGTTCTAGTCTATCCCAATTCCACACATTTAAATGGTCTTGTACCAACAGGTTCCCTGCAAGTTGAACTGGCACACCAATTTCATCCACTTTTATATGGGAATCCCCAACGACCACCATGCGGAAAGCATGATTTGTCCGTTTTCCAAGTAGAAGTTCTTTTATGTGTTTCAGACCAGATGTATTGGAAGCATCACTTGTTGATTTATTTTCAGAATATATCCGATGCATGGGTGACAATTTTTCAGCTCTTATCTGCAGCAAAAGAAGTTCAAAAACGTAAATAATTTCTTTGAAAAGGAATGGGAGTGTGCTGAGAGAAGACAAAGAAGAAGATCAATATTCTTGCCTTTGAAATTTTATAACGGTCAAGAACACGAGCACCCAATTCATTTGGTGTACCTCTGAAATCAAGCAGCTTTCTATACATCCTTGTACTTTCATCCTAAGAGGTTAGCCCAAGAAATATAAAAGAGTGGAACAAAACAATGGAGTTTGCCAATTGTACAAGAGCAGGTGGAGAGTTATAATTCACTTACCAAAGTTATACGATGCCCAAATTCTCTCACTCGATGACTATTTGGAGTCACAAGAATAGAGCTGAGAAAGATTGAATTTTTCCTTCTGAGAACTGCTTGAAGAATCGTTGGGCTAACATCTTTCAAGATGCTATAAACCTTAAAAAATCAAAATTAAAACATGAATATAAATTACTAAGATGGAAAGAAATACTCCGTCATATAAAAAGTAGAAACATCTTGCAAATTATGTGGAAAAATTATGCTAAATATTTAATTGGCTAATTCATCAGCAGGAAGTGGCTGTCAGGTCAAATTTCATGTAGGACAATGCTTAATTGGTTTCTTCAAATATGCCTAATTTGAGGTCCAGTCCACTCAGTTCTCACAGTACAAAAACACCAAGTGTAAGTAAGATGCATCTAGTGTTGATATTTATGCAAATGTGGAGCCAGCAAACATTAGATAGGATTCCCTGTTTCATCACAAACATCACCACATTACAAAAAATTCCAGACATGACATTTATTGAATGGTCCTAGCGATCACAGAATTGAGATGTCCACCTTTTGGAAAAAATTAATATAACCATGATTTGACCATATACAGGATGATGCTGAAGTGGCCAAGAAGGCCACCATATAAGAAAGATATAGAAAAGATCCATGTGTTCGAAAACATGGCCAAAATCATTATTGGAGAAACGGACAGAAAGTCAAGGAGGGGTAATTTCCTTCTCTTTTTGAATTTTATTAATTGGAAGAAAGAATAAAGCAAGATTAAAAACAACAAGAAAGATCGGTTCTTTTGGATCCTTACTTTGTTCGACCAGGAACAGATAGAATCCACTGATTCCTCTAATGCCTTTCTAGACAGAATGTTCTGATTATTAAGAGAATCTGATCCGGAAAGAAATTGAAGTATTTATTGGAAAATTATAAAATTAGGAATTAAAAGCCCAAGTTAGAGGACAAGGATTCTTCAACTACAGTAGTAAGAAATAGAAACTAATCAATCAAAAAGTTCCTCTGATTCCTAAGCTCTCATACCCATGCATCTAGAGAACACGAAATCAAACCATCCACAGCAAATGAGATAGAAAGATAGCTATCATACAAAATTCTGTTATTCCTCCCAATCCAAATAAAACATGTGGCAGCCACATAGCATACCTAAAAGGAATAATGCTACTGCAGAAATCACATAATTTCAACAAGAAAGTGTTCATTGGGATGCAGTACAAAAAATAATTATTGCGCTCAGCAAAACACCAGCCCTAAACGAGTAATTCAACTCTAGCAGCTGAAGACAGTATTTTTATTTTTTTTCTATTAGTGAAGATTGATATGTCTTCACTACATATTTCAAGGGCATTGTCAACTTACAAGGAGCTTATTCTTTTAAGCAGTTACTTCTACCTGTTACTAGTAACTAAAAATTATGACTACAAGAAAATATTATTGTTAAATTACCTACTGATGTTCTCTGCACAGACAATTTAATGTACAATTTTTCTGTAATTTTAAATGAGATTTAACATATTCCTTCATCTCCTACTTGCAGGCATGTGATTAATACTTCCTTCATCTCCTACACCTTACCAAAAAACTACACAGAAAGAATACTCCAGAAGCCCTAACTATTTGACTTGTATAAATTATCATACTCCGACCATTCTTTGCCACACAATTCTCACACATGTTGATGACACAAGGCCGTATTGATTAAATTTAAGTATAACAAAAATAAGTTCAATGAAGAAATTTAACTTCTATTTAACTTTATTCTAATAATTTACTTGACTAAATTGAAGACAAAACATCAATTTTGCATTCTTGTATAGATACGTTCCACAAGGGTAGCGCACATTTTGCTTGTTTGTAATTAATTATCATAGAAATACAATTATAACTAACCCTAATAGCAATATTTATCAGTTGTGCTCCCATTTTAGTTCCATTCACATTCCTTACTTTTGATGCTGACAGATTTTGCCATAAAAGGAAAAATGGCTAAAAAAATTAAAACCATGCAATCTAAAAAGAATAACATTCTGGAAATATCTTATTGTTGAAAATATAGGAAGTGTCTGGACAAGAAAATGTCACATAAATACAACAATAAAAAAGGATATAGTTTAGTTTAAAACAAGTTAAGAATAGATATGAACACTTCTAAGCTAAAGCATATGACCGACAGCACAGAGACCAGGACAGGATTGGTTTAAGCTGCCTATTGGATGGAAACATAATATCAGAAGACCTAACTAATTAGAACTAATCAGGATCCACCATTTTAAGAAACCTTGTTTCCGTATAAATCAACAGAAAAAATAACATTCTATCTATAGACTTCATCCTCAAAAAAATTCAGCATCCACCATATAAAAAAATGAAATTTCAAATTCATGTTGTCAGTAAAAATTATGTAATGGCTGTGTTCACATACATGACTTTCAGTTGATCATATCATTGTAGCAGGTGCTTTTAGAAGAATGGACATCATAGCTAAAGAGAAGGCATACCTAGGGTAAAGGAATTCATTGTGGCAGTTTCAGAGCAATACAAAACAGAAAAACTATATTACAAGTGTGACAGCAATGAGAAATAATTGAAAGAACAAAAAACCAACAAGTGCTCCTATTGAAATGTATAGATCATAAAGCAACTAAACAAAAAGAAGAGGTGCAAATCCAGGTAGGAGATGGTGATCGTAGCAGGTGGAGGTTCGCACATGATGATATTTTTTCAGTTCGCACTTATTTTAAATCCCTTTTGCAATCTGTGGAGAATTCATTCCCCTGTTAGATGGTGTGGCAACGTAAATTGCCTCTGCATGTGGCATTTTTAATGTGGACAGTTGTGAGTAACAAGCATTAACGGTGGATAATCTTCGAAGAAAAGGTTTTTATGTAACCGAGTGGTGTTATATGTGTAAGAGGGATGGAGAGACGAATGACCACTTGTTCATTTGTTGGCTATAGAACAGTATTTTGGCTTCTCAACATATGGATTGGGTGTTACCAAGGCATATAAAGAACGTGTTGTGGGCATGAAGGACAAAACTTCGTGACAAGAATAGCAAATTTGTATGAAATCTTATCTCGGGATGCATTGTATGGTGTGGGTGGAGAGAGGAACATCCGCTGTTTTGAAGACCAAACACGGACGCCAAAACAGATTAGAGAACTGTTTTATCTGACTTTGTATACTTGATTTGATACCGCGAATACTAATCCTATAGAAGGGCTGCCTAATTTCATGTTGTTTCTTGCTTGCTTAAATTGATAATGCACTTCCTATGTATTCTCTTTTGATTAATAGAATTATAAACAAAAGAAGAGGTAAGAGAGATCGATACATCCACTCAACTAGAAATGGGAATGGGGAATGATACCTGGGCATGTGATAGAACTCTTGTGTTTGATTGCAAGGAACTCTCTTCTGGGCTTGACTCTTGAGGGATGACATCCCAATAGTCAGAAGCCAAAACTTTTCCAGAGCTGTTATTGATGAACTTTTCATTGACCTCTGCAACAATTGCCGTCTTTGCAAACATGTCTTTGGAAGATACTCTAAATTTCATTGGTGGGTAACGGTCTCTCAGTCTTCCCTGTTTTCCGGATGGAATATAAGTTTGGTAACACGTGGTAAAAGCACATACTAACTGCCAAAGGAACTTACAGTACAGTACTTGCAATTCCTAGGCTGATGATAAATTGATGCAGAATCAGCTTTCTGTTGCATGCATAAACATAAGAAAAGTATAATCATTCTGCAAAGAATTGAAATAAAATAAAGGAATAAAGAGTTGTAGTTCAATAAAAAAATGTCGTGTAGTGCATCATTTAGCGACATAAAATAATATGAAAATAGTTTAAAACATTGATGAAGAAACAGTGGCCAGAAGTACAATTCAACAAATATACAGTCAAATATATGATGTTTCTAAATGAATTACCTTCAACAGAATGGTAGATTTCATACACTGTCCAATATTACCACCATATCAAGTGAGAATTCGTTACTATCCATCTTGTTCTCTTTATTCTAATGAAAAACAGTAAGAACATATTATCTTAGACCACATAATTGACAGCCCCCCAAGTTGATTGTGATTGGCAGAACTGAAAATTCACAGAGAATGAATCTCCACTTCTGTGCATGAACAATACCTGAAGAGAAAGTTCTCAACACACGACACTATCCAATTCAGACTATTGTGTGAAACAACAATATTTAGGAACCACCTTCCCTTGAACATATTTGATATTCTTATTCTTATTAACTAATCAGATTGCCCCAAACTAAATACTAAATTTACAGAACCCCCCATCAAACATTCCAAATTTTGTTAATATGTGAATCGTGTTATTGTCCACTATGAAACCGAGCCAGCCTGATTCTCCCAAATGGATAATAACAGTTAATTGGTAGAAATGCTTTACCACAAAGTCTTGACATCACCCATCTATTAAAACACTAAATGGGCCAAAGTAACCATGAGCAGATGCGCCCTTGACAATGAAGAACTAGCGCCATTAACCCGACTTGATCACTTAAACATGAGACAGCTTATGCAGACTATCATGCAAGAGGTTCACAGTTGAGGAATATCAAAGGTTGGAATAAATCAAATGCGAAATGCATACATTATGTGATACAATCAGATAATTTGACCCAGTTTCGGTCAAAAGTGTCGGAATTAAATGAAAAATTCCAGTATTCCAAGCAGAAACAGGGCCTCTAAAAACAGAACTCACTGGGTAAAGCACTTAAGTCCAATGGATTTGAGCCACACTTCAACATTTAGTCAGTAAAAAGGAAATTTTTTTCATTCTGGTAGAAATTATGTCCTCATTTATTTAATTTACTTAACTTATTCATTTATTGAAAGATATTTTAAGTTCAATGTTTAATTTAAAGGAGTTCTATTTAATAAGATTAAGTTCCTAGAGTTTCCCTCGGTCTAGAAAATTAGTCACGGTTTTTCTGGTTTAAATAGGGAATCAAGATTTCATTGAAATTTGGTTGTTTGTTGAATAAAAATTGAAGACTCTGGAGTTTCTTCCAAATCACTTCAACTCAATGTCAGTATCAAGTTTGAATCAACATATTTGTTGATCAAAATCAATCCTTGATATTCGCTTAGAATCAGCGAGATCTTAATTTCAATCAGATCTCAGTACACAGTTGAATCGGAGGAGTGTTAATTGGTTGATTCTCAGTATTCCATTGGAATCAACGAGCTTCAATCCGTGTTCTTCTCCTATTTCTCGCTTTTTACTGCATCATTATGTATATTATCACACAATAAGAGATAAAGAAATGAATTTTTTCTTCTCACTTCAGCAACCTTAATTTCAGTACATGAGAGCATGGTACCTGACCTTGACCTTATAGCGCCTAAGAAATTTACAGCTCGGACAGATTTTATTAAGAATCTGTGCAACTTCAGACATGAAATATGGATTGAGAATTGTATATGGCAAGTTGATCAACCCAAAATGACCTGAAAAAATAAAGAAATAAAATGAGGCAAACTTCAAAGCAAAGCATTTGGGAAAGGAGGAAAGAGAGAGATCACAAAGTGGCACGTCAATCCTTACGCTCAGACTGTACCTTCACACTCTCTATTACGTTTAGCACCACATGTAAGACATTCATTAGAATTCGGATTGGGCAATCCCAATGAAGGATCTGAGACTTCATTGACAGCTCCAACGACAGTGGCTGATATCTTGCTCTAGAAATGCAGCATAAATTAACATTGAGTTCATTAATGTGGCAAGCTCCATCTCACAATAATAATAATAATACACTTGATTCTCACTGATAATATAAATACCACATGCGCATAAAAGTAGTGCAGGATTTTAGAAAAGCAAGTAGCAGAATATACAGCGAAGAGATAAAATTACTGAGTACATACACGCTTGAAAAGGATTCTGATAAGAACAGACCCACTAGAATAGTTACAGGTTTCTCATGTAGCCTAGATTTCTAGGATCTCAAGATTGGAGGAAGTAAATTACTTTTACCTAGTTGACTATTTAACTACATTTTTCCATTAGACAAATTACATTTGCTTAAGAAGTATTTCAATGTACACAACCAGCCTGGGCAATTTCTTTCATGAGCACAAGGAAATGTTCTGTTCATAAGATAAAATCCTGTTTTGTAGGGTATTAATTATAAAAAGGCCTAAAAAATAAACACAAATAAAGACACTGGAGTGCACCCCATTCCCACCAATTTTAGAAATATCTACGCACTTGTTGAATGATATCACAAAAAGGCAGAATGAGTGAACAGCGTGCACATGTGTCAACAAAGACAATTAATACTTACTGCATCTTCCTCAGATAAAATATTGAAAATTATTCCCTTCAGACGACCTGATGTAACCCGCTGATCCACGTCCAAGTCATTGTCCATTGAAGCTTTACTAATATCCTGGAAAGAAATATCCTCAATCCATAAATTGGAACAAAGAACTAATTCAAACGAATACATAAACCAGCAACTCATTGGATACAGTAAAAATGAGAATTTGACGAATGTTCAAAGGANGTATAGGAACAGGAAGAGCCTATTTGGTCAAATACCTAGCGACAAGCTCCTATGTTCCTTTCATTACTGTATTTCTAAACAAGTCCATGAATAACAAGCTTAAAGGTCTTCTTATTGATGATATCAAATATTGTCACTAGACATATTATGCTTCAAATTTCTTTTGAGATGAGTCACGCATTTTTGGCCATCAGTAATAACTCATCAAAGGGAAACTCATTTGTAATACTATTTCCAACATTATGCTATATTGAACGAGTTGATAGTGGAAACTTACGATACATGGATGCAAAACTTGAAATTAAATATGAAGTACCCATGAAAAATGGTCTGGTGAATTTAACTTTTTAGGTTACAGAGAATCTCCATAGATAATACGTGCTGGCAAAGCTACAAAAGTTGTTGGGGCATTGCATTGTAGACTAAAGTTCCTACCAAAACAGAAAATTATTAGCAGTGAACTTAGATATTCATGTTTACAAACTTGAGAATGGTTTCCCAAACCAGCCCCAAGTTCACGCTTATGGTTATTTCAATTTTTATCACTCTTGAAGGTACATATTTCATCAAAATGTATAATCTCATCACCAGACAAGTTTCCCAGGAACTTATTTGAAAACATGAAAACTAAAACTAAGCATGAAAACTAAATATACGTCACATCTTCACACTAAACAATTTGGAACCCTGGATTTCTGATGTCAAACATTTAAAACATATAGTATCCACCTACCAAAGCCAAGATATAAGCAAAAGAAGATAAACAAAGACCCTAGCTATTTCCAACGAGCAAGCATAATTACATCCTTCAATCAAGGCGGGTTTCAATTTTGTCATTCAACTTTAATTTGTTCCAAAACAGTCATCCAACTTTAATTTTTGTTTCATATTGACCATTAAACTATATTTTCTTCCAAATTAGTCACTGGACTAGAAGTTTTGTTTAACATTAGTCAATAAACTAGTCTCCATTTTAGAAATTAATATTACTGATAAATTTGATGTGTCAAACAACCATACTTTTTTTCATATTGGAGAGAGGACACCTTACAAAATTCTCATACTTACTAAAGCAGACAATTTTTGAGTTGCAAGAAGACCAACATAGTAGCCAATACAAAACAAAAATTTTAGTTAGGTAACTAATTTGTAAAAATTTGAAATTCAATCTAACGTGAAACAGATCTTAAAGTTGGACAAACTAATTCGGAAAGTTTAATGACCCAAACTGAAACCCGCCTATGAGTCCAGTGACCAATCGGAGCCGTTACCCAACTTTTCATCATTAAGCTGAATGACAGACATCAGTGCTAACTCGATCTATTTCATGATAAAAATATGTTAAAGGGGGGATGCTTGACTACTTGACTCCAGGAACTTAGTTTATCTGCTATTTATGGAATCAGAAGAAAAAAGAAATAATATGAATTTAATGACCACAGTAATCTAGTTTTAGAATTATTACAGGAGATGATAGTAGCTGTTTGAATAACAGCTTCTATATGCAGAATATTTCCCAGATCTAGGCAGTCGTAGATTTTTCTAATCAAGAGGGAAGGATAGTCTGCCTACAAAATTTATACATGCACTAGTGCTATAGTTGTCTCTCCAGAATCTTGAGGATGAAAGAAGAAATTTGGAGGCAAGGCTGGTAATGAAGAGAGCAGAGGAACGGTATATTAAAGAAAGCAGTAGTGCAGTTGTATTCTACTAAGGGATTAGGGGTATCATCAGAACTACAGAATAAATTTTGAGTGAATAAATAGGGGTAGCGCGTTCATTTCATTATGGAAAAATTAGTACTGCGTTTGGGAAAGAAACTAAACCTCTCAAAAGCTTAGCATTTAATTGTAGTTCGTTTTCTTTTCAGTTGTTATTTGTTCTTTTAATTTGGTTTACAGAAATACACAAAAATATAGATATTCTTGTTCCATTCTTCAGTTTTACAATCAATTCTTTATAATTGATCCAACAGCCTAATAGCTTATGTATTCAATCTGCAGAATCTAGGTTCCAATCAAATTGGTACAGAGCATTTTTACCTGGGTAAATGGAAACAACAGAAATGAAGGACAGATGGGGCTCGTTATTGAATGTTGGGAACAGATGATGCTATGATTGGAAGGATAGATCAAGAGAAAAATCTCCGAATGGATTCCCGAGGCCGCCGACGCAAAATTCCTGTGATTGATGGTGAAGATTCAGATCGGTGGTTGTTTAGTCCGGAGAGTTATTTTGCCTTGAATCAGTTTTCGGATGGGAAAAAGTGGAGGCTGCCCCAATCTGCTTCACAGGTGAAGCATTGACACTGCTTCAGTGGGGTAGATCGATGCCAACCCGTGCAAACTTGAGAAGACTTGAAGATAGTTATTCTCAAGAGGGCACGAATTGGAAGAAGTTCCTCTCACTTAAACAAGAAGACACTGCCAAAGAGGATGGGAAGATGTTTGAAATCCCAGCTTCTCCTTTGCTGAAGATTTCTGAACCAGCATTGCTATTGCAAAAAAGGGCGGAGAAAATTAAGATATATGCAAACAGAAAGGAAGAGAATTATATCAACGGGCTAAATCCTGAAAATAGGGCCAACATTCATATGTTAAAACCAGTGATCTTGCATAGCGTTTTGGAGATGGCCCAACGGATAGAAGGCCACTCACTACTAAAACAAGCCCAAGGGCGATCAGGGATGTTTAATTTCTAATAACCTGAGTGTAGTGACCCACCCCTCTTCAACCCTAGATTGAATCCCAATAGATCTCTGAATTGCAATTCACCACGCACCTTTCGATGCCTCAGTGAGGCCGAACTACAATCGAAACAATCTGTTGCTACACCTAACTCAAGCCCACTCCCCAAAATTCCAAAATCAATACATTCTCAAATTTGTAGACCATAATAATAATAATAACTCATAAGCGTATTACGGATTCAGAACTCAAAGTTGGAAAAAAGAATTTGTTTCTGCTGTGAAAGATCAGTGGGGCATCATTGCAAAATTAAAGAGCTACAAATGTTGGTCGTAAACGGTGATGTGGAGGAATTTGGCACCAAAGAGACAGAAGAAGAGGCCGAGGCCATGGAGGAGAGATAACCCTACTCAGAACCTCAATACTCTGAAAGCTATGGGGGGAGAGCGCAACCCGAGGTAGTTGTCCTGTTTGATTGTGGAGCGACCCAAAATTTTATTGCAATTGGCCTAGTTCATAATTTGGGAATTCGTAGGTGGGCACAACCGGTTCATGGATAATATACTAGTGATAGTACGTCGAGCGGTCGACTATTTAAGTACAACCACTTTCTTGGTCTGAATTCTCCTTTATCTAGTTTGACCTTGGTTGTGGCCTCGTGAAGGAGATTATTTGGGTGTACAGTATTTTAGAAATCCCTTTTCCACTTCACACATTTCACCTCGAGGACAAGTTGAGTTGTTGCAAGGGTATTGATAGGCCTCGATGACACTTCAAGCATATGCCACCATTCTTTATAAGAAGTAGATTCCTACTTTAGAACTTGTATGACCATATTGGGACGTGAACCCAACCCTATTCTACTAGACCAAATTCAACTCACTTTAAGTCTACCCTAATGCATTTTCTACCCTTAGTTTCCACTAAATGAAAAAAGGCCACAACACTTCCTGCTAGGTTAAAATGTCAACTACATTGCTCCAGTATCCTTCCAAACAGTATGAGGTCAAAATAGCACAATTAGTTGCAACATGTCTTAGCAAGCAAGAAGTTCCGAAGGAATTAGTGCCACCTATTATGAATAATTACCATAGGTAGTTCATATATTTTCGTGATATGTTCAATCATTAGATGCCAAATACATCTCAAGGATCACAAAAGCTTGATTCAATTACTGTTGACGAGGAAGTATTTAATGTCTTTAAAGTCATTAGCTAACAAGGAAGTATTTAATGATGTCTATAAATTGTATGCGTATTTTAATAGAAATGCTAGATCCCAATTAGCATTATACAAGGAATTCAAGGTAAATTGGCAAATCGAAAGTATTAGAAAAGCATGATTCAATTACTAGACTTGTAACAGTCATGATTTCCACATTTTTGTGATTTACAACTTTCGATAGTACGATTTAGCACACAATTATGAGAATATTCATGTTCTAGGTGCCTATAATTCATGATTTAGGCTCCGTTTGAGCCATCTTATTCTAGAATGAGAATGATAAATATAACTGTTATTGGCCCCTGTATTTCTCATATCATTAATTGGAGAAACGATACATATATATACAAAGGGTTAGAAAACTATTTAAAGAAAATCTACAAATTAGGAAAACCTAGAATTCACGCAAATTAGTAACCTAATACAGCCTTTA
>CAIGRQ010239422.1:0-13068 GCA_903798375.1 Fraxinus sp. D2006-0159 | reverse complement strand
AAATAGGTGGGAAAACAAATTCAAACTTTTGTACATAGAAGGCTTGTACCTAGAAAAGGGTGGAAAACATTTTGCCAAGAAAATAAAGCATATCAAACACCTACAAAGTTGGAAAATGGAAAATCAATTCCATTTTCCATGGAATTCCACCCTTATCAAACACACCCAAATATTTGAATTGGAAAATGCATTTGTGAACTTTTATTTTTTACTTCAATTTAGATATTTCATTCTAGTGAGTATATGAAAGTGTGGTTATAGATAATGAAAAGAAATGATATGTTTTAAAACATTCATTATTACATTTTTTTCGTTGTGATGTTAGGCAAAATTTAATAATGTTCGATATTTCAAACTTTACAAATCAATTTTTATTAAGTATTGAAAAAAATTGGAAGAAACAGGACGCACAACTTGTTGAACAAGAACCACTTAGGCCAATAACATAATTCAAACAGATACGAAAATAGTGGTCCAGAATCAAAAGATGCATAATTTCGGATATCAAATGTAGGGTGTAAAACAAAAATGAATTTCTAAATATAAGTTTCATGATTATGACTATAAAAAATATACAAGTAATTGAACATTAAATTAATTAAGTTGTCACCAATATGTCAAAAGTTGAACACGAGAGAGCCAAGGATCTTCTCGGAAATGGGAAGAGCGCAGTACAACGGGGAGTTGTATGCTGCATTCGGAGAGGATGAATCGCTCCCGAAAAGGAATTGTGACCAGCATTGTCTATTATTTTCCGAGAAGATTATTTATTGCAATTTGAAAAATACCATTTATAGTTAAGAATTTAACCAAAATTGTTTAAGATTCCATTGGATTCGATATGAAAAGCCAAGAGTAATAAAAAGATTTGAGAATCATTGTATATCTTTTCTTATATTACATTTACTGAGACAAATGTTCTTCTAATTAGACAATATTTCGAGTATAAACAGGAAAAAGAATTACCCCCCACGTGTTGATTGTCAGAGTGTGTGGCTGAGTAGGGTGAAAAATCAGCGGCAGGGAATGAGGGGGTGCTGGGACGGAGAATGCAGACTCGAGTTTGATTTGCATTTCACTACTTTTTAAAAAGTAATGTTATTTATCATTATAAAGGAATATCGATGATGTGACAATCCATTATTCCTCATATTTCTCTCATAAAAATTAAACTGTTCAATCACATTATTCTACATAAACGGTCACATTATTGATATTCTATAATCATAATAATAAATAATATTATTCTCAAATAGCAAAAAACTGTCTAGTCAATACAAATTCGAAAGGTTAAAGGTCTACTGCATTTTTTCTCGTAAATTGTTGAGTGCTGCGCAATCACAGGACTGCAGTTTCCAGCTTCTATCGCCAATAAATTGAAATTGCAAAAGTCACGGATGACTAAAATTTGAATCTTAAAATTTATTAATTAATGTTTTAATCAAGTCTTCGGTTGGAAGAAGCACGTGATCAGTAGAAAGTTGACAATAATTACCCGAATGTTGATAATTTAGCATCATTAGTCAAGAAATAAGTTGAAGCATCAAATTTCCATGTACCAAAAATCTAATGTAAATTGACAAGTTCTTAATTATCTAACAGTATTAACACATGATCACGTGCTCATGCTACTCCAATGAAAGATACTTACAAACGACCAAGTCAAGAACACAGAAATGGATCCCATTGGCTGAACACCGGACCCTTCGAAATGGGACCCACTCTTAGGTCCGAGTGAAAAATATTTGTGTTCAAGGATGGGAGTTGCTATTAGATAAAGCTGGATTGAAAAGAAACCATGGATCCTACATTGACAAAAAGCTCTTGCCGGTCCACATTAACCAATTAAATATATTTACACAAAAATAATTGATCGGGCCACATGCATAACTACAAAATGAATGCAAATTTCACTTCCATGTATTCTTCCTTAATGTGAAAACATAAATACACTCTAGAAGAGCTACTATGCCATTAGCTAATACTTCTATGTCATGGCTTCACGGGCATTAGATGGTGATTTCAGCTTCTGCCAATAGTGTGCATTGAAAAGCACGAGATATTTAGTATCACAACATCAAAATGATGCAAATAACCGGAAGCTGCAAGAAGATGTTATCATTTTTATCGTTTTCTAGCTTACTGATCAAGATCCATGTATTCACCTGTCACCCTGTCGGGACATAATAGAAATCAGCATCAAATCATTAATCGTACATGAAATTGAAATCCACATCTTGCAATTTGAAATTCAAATCATTTAGAAATTGTAAAGAAAGTGTAAAATGAAACAATCAAGATAAATTACCAAATATGGATGAATGAAAACATGGTGTTATACTCGATCTGTATACATGTTTGTGCAGCGGTTTCTGAATAATGTTTATACTCGTCTATGAGATCATTGTTCTGTTTGTAACTAAAAAGTAATAATAATTTGGATTTCTTGACAAAGTCCATTTGGGATGTTTTTGGAAAAAAGATAGAAAACAAGTTACTCATTTCGCAAACAGAACTTATTTTCCAGAACGGTAAATTTTTAGCACAGCTAGAAAAAGAACTCGTACATCAAGAATTAGAAATAACTTTAAAGAATTGCATTAGAATATTTAACAACTTATGAGAAGCCTCAAACCTGTTATAGGACAAGTAACCGTCACCAATAGTTCCTATGACTTTATTTCGTACCTTTCGTACACAAACCTTAATAAAGATGAGAAGTTAAAAAAATTGGTTTCCTTGGTAAACGACTAATAAGATGAAAGTATTTAATGACAAATATTCAAAGTCCTTAAATAAGACAGATAATATTTTGGTTTAAAAGCACACCTGAACTAGATCTACAGGGCCAGCCACTGGATCCCTGTTACGATGAATAACAATTCCATTATCGCATTTGTTAATGAAGTGTGCACTCCCACTGATGTCGTACAAATTCGGGGGGCTTCCGACCCAACTGTGCAACTGTTAAAAAAAAACACGTTTCGAGGTTATTTAACTTACAAAATCCTTGGAGTAAATGAATAGTTCTACAATAACTAACCTGTCTAGGATGCGCTACAAACCAAACATGACATGAATGATGTTGAGCAAATCGTTTGATCTTTGTCAGCATCTGACTTACATACTCTGTCTCAGTCCTGTCGTACATTATATCAGCATTTCAAAACTAGTATTCGAACAATTCAAAGTAAGAACAGAAATTAATTAATTACACAAGGAATTTTCTTTTATCATTTGTCAAGTACACTGACATTGACTTCAAAAGCCAAATAAAGCCAGGTACAGAACATTAATGAAAAAAAAATTATAAAACTTTAAAGATATCAATGCTTCTTTTATAGCACTAACAATGTTATTTTGTGGGGCCTATAATATCAGAACTTTGAAATTAACATGAACACCCTTCTTGAAAAGCCATTTGATGATTTAATATCATCAACACCCTTTTGACACCAAATGATTTAACCTTCACACGGACATTAGAGAAACTTCAAAAAATTTCAAGAATGAAAATCAATCGCATATCAACATGTAATTAGTTACCATCAGCACTCAGTGAACTTTACAAGAAATAAGGAAAAAACTCACAGGCTAGGAGGACGCTGATGATCAAGCTCATTATATGGATCAATTACAAGTCCATTTACTCCATGCCTTAGAACTGCGAATCTTGCAAGTTTGAGAACCCAATTTATACTTGGGAGGCAGTCATTCTCGCACCTGTAATGTCACCCATAATATTCATAGTGAAAAAAAGAAAAGAAATACTCTTATAGCATCATAGAAGTATCAAATAATCATCAAGAAACGATATAAGCTATTCAAAATTAGCAATGTGCTGACAAACCTCAGCACCTTGAGCATTGAAGGTTTTAATCCATGAGGCTACTTTATATGTATAAGGTATTTTGTATACACGAAAGCACAACACTCAGTTTACCCACATGCACGCATAAATAGCGTGACACTCTAGTCAGATAGGGAACAATTTCATAACTTTTTCCAATCTGAACAATCTTTCACAAAACATCATTAATATTGAATATGCAACATAATAATTTTCAACTGTCGCATAATATTAACAATTCCACTTCAATGGAACTTCATTGCAAATCCATTCTGGGCAAAATTTCATCAACTCATCTATTCCTTTTTTATATGTTTCTAAAGCGCCTTTTTATGCAACTTCTCCAAAAACTTTATTGCCTTAGCAACAATTATTTTATTAAATTAAATCCATCCAGAGAAGCAACTCTTAGCTAAATTATTGACATGGGTTTATACTCCCAAGCATATAGATAGAACTAATCAGTGGCACAAGGATTTGTTTCACATTGACATACTGTGTAAGACAGTGTAATCCCCATATGTCCAGAAAACAAAGGAAAGACTGATTAGGTTTTTGCCTACAAAATGCCTGCAGTTTCTCATGGCAACCTCAGCTAATTCCAGTGAAGAACAGTATCAACATCACATAAGGAAAACACATAACACAATTAAAGTATTTGGAGTAACCTTATTAGGGAAAATGTATCACTGAGCCATTGCTTTCCTTGCTCCAACTCCTCAACATTCATGTGCTCAACAGATTCTCCATACCCGTTTGTAGCAATGAATCAAACAGGTCAGTAAATAAATGATTAACAGACTAGTCTGCAAAGCTGAAACAACATATACCCTATGAAATTATATTAAACTGTCTGTGTCTATATTCAGCAATGATCTCCGTCTCTCTAGATACTTCAAAGCCCAAGAACTTTAGCACTTCGCAACAGATAATAATTCAACCTTTTCCCAGTATCAATTCAATGAATAAAACTTGATTTTTATTTACATTGGAGAGACTTCTCCAAGCTAAAAGGAGATATTATTTCAACCCATCAATTGTCAAATATCTTTGGAAAATAAAGACACAGAAAAATAAAAAGATGGAGTACGTGGAGACACATTATCGAAAATTCTTGCTGGTAACGGGTTTATAACAAATATAGATTTGGCTCTTATTATGTTTCAAAGACTGAAGCATCCCTTGATTTGCACTTCAGGAATTTTGAGAAAAACTGAAGGCTATTAATCTCTAGGAAGACCCAGGACTTCTAGATGAACAGGAAAAATAAAGAGGGGCCTAAAAAGTTCGAGTAGGATTAACTGTTGGTCCGGATAACACTCTCTTAAATGAAGTCAATTTGCCTACCACTCACTGTCTTTTGACTCTTTTCCAATAAGAAAAATGTATTCATATTACTTACAAATGCAATCAGTTACTATAGGCAGTCTGATACTTACCTCACACCAAAGAAAGGCTTCCCAATGTGTTTCTCCAAAAGTTTTCTTGCATGCTCACGAACCTGTAAAGCCACATATCATACACCAACTAAAACTGTATGTACAAACCTTGAAAGGCTAAGGTGCAGTACAAGAACAATGACTCTTTTACAGTAATTACATCGACAAGCAATAGATTGTCAAGGGATAAGCGCTGAATCACTATACCTTGACACCACAGCTACAAATTTGACACAGCAAAAGAGATTACAACTAACTTTGCCTGACAAGGGAACTGGATTGCATTGATAATACAAAACTAGCTCTGAGAAGTGAGAAGTAATGGCCCAAAGGTATATGGAAGTATTCGCCATACTGGCAGTGGCAGTCAAGACCTCCAAAATGTGTAGACACAGAATTAGCCAGAAAAACCTCCTCATACTGATCAAGTTTAAGAATCCAAAACAGGACTAATTTTTTTTACTATACAAGAGTTTGCTTTGGAGATTACAATTAATTTCAGAAATATACAGATCTTCAACAAATTATCATGAACTTTAGTGACTAAGAATTGTCAGATATAATCTAATACTTGACTGAAAAAAATACATTCATATTATTTCACAACACTTCCCTATTAGCCATGTGCCTTTAACTTTCAATATCAGCTTCCATCTCAGGGATGCAAAAGATAGACAGCCAGAGTAGGAAATTGACAGATTCCCTAAGATTGGGATCAAAATTGGCTTCCTAAATCCTAAGGTTAGGATTAAATTGACAGATTACTTAATATTAGGATCAGATTTGATGTATATCATTTAGTTATTACATTTTTATTTAGAATAGATTTATTTTAGGGATTTGATTTGATTTGCTATCCTCTTATTTTAGGGATTTGCTGAATATAAACCTTTAGCCAAAACTGAATTAAAATTTACTATGACTTACCAACAAATAAAAGAAAAGAAGTGGGAAACCAGAAATAGTTTACCTTATTCTCCATAGAACAAAGTGCAAATTTCCAACCAACACTTCGATTAAGATTGCATAAAAGAGCATCAATCCACTCACTCTTACCCGAATTGGGGACTCCAGTAACAATAGTCAACTCTCCCGGCACAACCTGGCTCAGAATAAGATCAAGAACTAAGTGGATGACATCTATTTGAAAAGGTAATGCATCATATTCATTGTTTGTTACATCAACAGAAATCACATTTAGTTGACAATTAAATGTTGGATTTAAATACGAACTAGCATCAAAACTAGAGATGGTAATGAACGAGTATAATGACAAAAATAAAATTGTCATTTGGAAGTATATACAATTATCTGAATGTTGTTACTTATTCCAGAAAAGAATAGTGCAAGAATTTACAATTTTTAGAAAATGTGCAAGAACTCTAATATTTAGTGTTTTCTCTTGTACACAAAACTATGTATATATATATATATATATATATATATATATAGTGCTTATTGGTCTCTCAGGGTATCCTAAACCCATCGAATATAAATCCTAGACCATCCACTGATTGTGAATGTGTTAACATGGGAAGCAGCAATAAGAATTTAGAGGTGAACATAAAATGTTGAGCAAACCATACTTACGTTATACAATTCATTCAAAGCCCTCCATCCAGTTGAAACTCCAAGCTCATAGCCAAGTGTTTGATGATAATACTGGTCAATCTCTGTAGAGTAATCTTTAAAATTGAACAACCCCTTTATGGGATAAAGCTCAGCATTTTCAATGACATCCCTCAATGCAGCAGGACCAATATACATAAGGACCTACATTTAGAATATATGGCATAGTCAAAGTGACAACATCAACAAATGGTAGGAGAAATGAAGACATTATTTACTAGCTAGGAGAATACATGATTGCCCTTTCATAATGAATGGTAATGGATCTAAAAACAACATATTAAATCCGTACATTTGCTTGTAAATGTCGAAAATATGTTGATTACTATGAGAAAACAATTCTAATACTCTCTAATGTGTCTTAACTGATGCAACATTCAATTTTTACTCATAAATATGTCCGCAGTATAACTTTAATCTAAAATGAGACAAACTTCAGACATAATTTTCTGCCACAGTTTCACTAATGCAAGGTAATGTTAATGTGATTTCTAGTTCCAAAAACGCTGCAATTGTGCTAAACATGGAATGATAAACCAGATTGAAGGAAATGTGTTAAATGCCAATTTTAAACATGCTTTGCACGGTCACAACAACTGAAAACAGCAGGCACAGTGGAGGCACTAGCATGTCGGCACATTAGAAGCCAAGATTTCAAGAACAATTGAATTTATAGTTTACATGTTGCATATAACAGATCCTATAAAGAATTTAATGATATCAAACCTCGTTTGCATCTTTAAGAGATTCAGCATCATTCTTCTTTGGCCATTTGACTCGCCAACACCTATTAACCAACAAAACTTAGATTTTGTTGAATCATTGTTGATATTATACTTGAAATAATTGCAAGATAAACCTTTCTCTCCCTAAGCGGCGGGCAAGTTCTTCAGCCAAGGCTTGACCGGGTGGGTCCCCATCAGTAGCAAGTATTATGCGAGATGCCTATAAAAAAAGAAAAGAAGGTCGAAAAGCTTTACATCCCAACAACTACATTTAACAAATCATTAATAAAATAAAAAAATAATAATTCGAACAAACCTTTTCAATGTACTCTTTGCAGTTCCATAAATATTGATACTTTGTGTCCTAGCTTCAAAGAATGAGTAAAAGGGCATTAAAAGCAACACTTCAGTGCAAGGTTCATTATAAAATCTATGATGTCAAAGACAGTGAGGAGGGAGCTGTCTTGTTTGCTGCCCTAGCTCCAGTATACATATTGTCGAAAGTCCAAGTAACAATGGAGGACAAGCAGCTAATGTTTGAAAAGAGTAACAAAGAAGTATGGAAATGATGAAAAAATAACAACAATGATGAAAAATATAGATCAGAGAATTAGGCATATAGAAAGGGCAAGAGGGTGAATTGATGCATTTCTCCGAAGATGGAAGTCAAAAGGTTCAAGCAGGATTGAATGTCACTCAATCAAGATTGAAAATGCAAAGCACAACAATATTAGGGTTAGCCATAGATAGCTCGGGAATAATAGAAGCAATCATAAGTGCTTTGTTAAAGAGTCTCAGCCAGAAAGGTACCTCTTCAGCGGAAGGGAGCTCTTTGTTTGAGACTTTTGGAGGTGCACCATCCGGCACGCTCACACAGTTTTTAAAACCAGCTTCTTCCATTGCAAGCTTATCCATTTCACCTTCAACCTTAATTTAAAAATATGAGAATAAATAGCTTGAAAATTTAAATTGAATTGACCATTGACAGAAGAACAAT
The DNA here is from genome assembly GCA_903798375.1 of Fraxinus sp. D2006-0159. Lineage (NCBI taxonomy): Eukaryota > Viridiplantae > Streptophyta > Magnoliopsida > Lamiales > Oleaceae > Fraxinus > Fraxinus sp. D2006-0159. Next base: position 4,428 of record CAIGRQ010239422.1, on the reverse strand, counting down.
GAAGAAATTTAACTTACGATGATAATATCACTAGCTCCCTTTATATCATCCAGTCCATAAAAAATCTTTTCAGTATTGGTTTCCTGCACACATTATCAGCATTACCAGCGACATAGTATCAGACTAGTGATGATAAAACATCAGAAGTACTTCTATGTTATACTTAAAAAGGCACATCAGAAAACTAGAACAGTCTACTTGACAGCCAGCACCATAGTATGAATGGCTGGTGCAGTAGGAAAGCTATATAATCACAAAGAACATCTTACAAATAGTGTTTTTCTTGTAAATTTGAATCTTTTTAGGCAAAAAGAACAACTGACAATTCGCGTAGACATACCTGCCAAAATTTCTTAGTAATATCCCTATACTTGCAGCTAACAAGTTCTCCATTTCTTCGATAGGAGAAAGCAATAGCAATCTGTATAGAAATCTTCATCAGACATTCATCCAGAGAAATTAGTAATTAAATCAAATTCAAGTTACTAAATTATAATAGCTTCAAAGAGTCAAAACAATGTTTCTGACATCCCTCTCCGTCTCTCTAAAGTCTGTTCCCTGCCCCTCCTCTTCTTTCAGGAGAAGGGAAACGGGCCCAGGGTTCAGGGTTCAGGCTGGATGAGGATATGGCGGAAATATAATTACTGCCATGGCTAGAAATAATTCTTTAGCATGTCAAGACAACCTCGTGATTGCACACAAATATACATAAACATTTCTGAAAATAAAACAACATCTGCACCTGGTTGCCTCTTCTTTTTTGCATTACAGAATTTCTCCGAAGTGTTTCCCCAGATATCATTCGCTCAGCAAAATATGCAAGTAGCTGAAACAACAGTCAGAGGGCATCAACAAGGTTGAATATCTCCGTCAGATATAGAGAAACCACAAAAAGAACCGGTATAGAATCATAGACAGGGAACAAACGGTCTAATTTATCTTAACAAGAAAAGAGGCACAAGATTTTGCAGAACCAAACATGCAGCAAGCTTATAAATTATTACAAAATATACACATTCAAAGTTTATTAAGATTCAATGACACTGGGATCAATCAAGAGATTAAACAGAAAAAAATCCCCAAGATTTGGGATTTAATGTAAACTGTATAAGGCTTTATATGTTCACTGACTCATTGACAAGTAGTGCACTTATTGACTTTCTATGCTTGACTAGCATTCAAGGTTTCCATGAAAGTTCTATCTCTTGGTCGCACCATGCATTCAGATTATATTAAGTTGTAAAAGTCCACATTTGATTCCTTGTACAAAAAATAAAATAAAAAATGTGCCGTTCTAGTCTTCTAGTCACAGGTCTACTCGGATATAATTCCGCAATCTCAATTATTAAAAAACATGCTTGAAACTATAATTTATAGATCATAACAGCAGAGTTTGGTGATAAATTCTTGAACAGACGTGAAACAACATTAGCAAAAGAGATTCTACTTCCCAGTTAATTGTATGGAAGATAATGTCCAAACATATATAACAAATTAATGATAACTACCTCATTGCACAAAGGTTCCAGTTCCAGACTCTCTTCTGTGATTTCTCTGAATGGTTGTTTTGCTTTGGCTATTCTACTCATTTTTGCATAAGTAGATTTTACATCAGCAAAGGCCTTCAAACAAGATAAGCACTAGATCACATGAGTCATGTACCATTGGTAGTCAGTTAAGTAACTTCATCTGAAGCATACCCTTGTAGTGCCTCTCCACCCACATTTAGCCCGAAAGCAGGTCCACATTGCTGCAGCACTATGACATACAGGGGTATATTAATATAATTCTGTTAAAAGAAAAGGAAAACACAGAAAACAAAGTATAATAGGAAACTTACCCATCTTTTGTGATGTGAAGAGATAAGCTTTTCTCTTCTGAATCCCCACCTTTGCACTACAAATTCAACAACGAGGAGACTCGAACAATGGAACAAACAACTAAAATGAGCATGCACCGGTATGTATAGTTCTGACTAATTGAAATGCAGTCTCGTTGTAAACAATTATATGGTTTCAGCTGTTGTTAACTATTATAACTTATGAAGAAACAGAATTCTTCTTCAATCTTCAGCATTGCCGCTTCAAATGAAAATTAACTTACATGTCTGTTGGCATGCTTTCTGTAGTTCTAGTTGGAAGTGATTGATATAGATACTGTATATAGAACTTGTTTCTTCATATACAGTAGTAGCACAATGTTTGTTACTAAATCGCAATATCTTTATAGCTGAATAAACTGAAACATGACAAGTCTGTACGCAAAAGAATATTTAAAAGCACGTACGCTTGGACATGTTAAACCATAGTATTGCCCTGGCTTACAAGCATCTCCATCAACCCCAATCTCCTCCAACTTCTGCTTTAACATCCTCAACTGCTCCGATTCTAGCACTTGCTGCTCCGGGGTCTCCAAAACAACTCCAGAAACTAGACCAAATCAAATAAAACATTCTTCAAAATCCATTAAAAACAGAAAAGACAAAACTAGCCACATTCAATTATCTTCAAATGATGGTACCACTTCTATGATGCTGTTGCAGTAGTTTTGTGATACCGTATTTTTGTTTCTCTTTCTATAAATTTCAAATGAAGTTTTCTTCAAACAACGCTAAGATTTGAGCTTTACCATATTTTTATCCAACGTGCATAATACCCGCATACTTAAGTATCAAATTAGATAAACAAACTTAAATACCAAATGAGTTTTGAAAGAAAGAAAATTGTTTAACAGTAACGCTATAAAAATGCTCTCTCCACTTAACTAGTTGCACCTTCATCTGACAGTCAATTTTCATACATTAATAATGCAGCAAATAGATTATGAGGGAATAAAATATCATAAAACAGAATTAAAAAACCTGGTCTGGGTATAGGCATGGCGGCATGAGGGTAATAACTCAACCCAGAGGTCATCCGATGAATTGGAGATATGGCTATCGAAGAAGTAGAAAATGCTATATTTTTCTTATGAGAACAAAATAGCCGAGGTTGCGAAGTTGAAGAAAAAGGGGCCTCATATTTATGTGTATGTGTAACCGGCGTGAGTGTAGACTTAAGCAGAAGCAAGTATTTGGAGCCCATGAAAAATGCACTGTTGTAGTTGGAATTGATGTTCAGAAATAGTCTCCTCTGAGGTAAAAGAAGCATATTTCAAGTTGCAAGGGTTTATTTGTAGGATCATACTAGATGTACTTTCTCCTTTACTACAAGATTTACTACATTGCCACATGGCCGCTCCCTATTGGAGGGGCGGCTGGTGGGCCAGCCGCCCCTCCAATAGGGGGCGGCCATGTGGCAATGTAGTAAACTAGGAAGTAAAGAAGAAAGTACATCTAGAATAATCCTTATTTGTATTGACAGGAAGAAGAAGAAGAAGAAAATGCTTGAAATTCCATGGACGAGAAAGAAAGAGCAGAAAAAAGGCTTAAAGGAGGGTATACTTCGATGTTGCACTCTTCGGCGATTGGTTTTGTCTCTTTTTTTNAGGAAGAAGAAGAAGAAGAAAATGCTTGAAATTCCATGGACGAGAAAGAAAGAGCAGAAAAAAGGCTTAAAGGAGGGTATACTTCGATGTTGCACTCTTCGGCGATTGGTTTTGTCTCTTTTTTTCTGCCTCCTTGAGAATGGAATAACATTTTTAAGTTGAATAATCGCGCTTCGGTATCGCTATTAAAGTATTTTCTTAAGGGTAATTATATATCACCACTGCAAATTTTACCAAGTATACTATAAATTTCTTATTTACTTAAATATTTTTAAGTAAAATTATATAATTAGGATTGTGGTGTATTTATTGAAAAAGTTAAAACTCATGATCCTGCTTTTCAGTTGGTGAAGACGGATTCCGCTTCTCTCAAAGTACTTTATAATCCTGGATCTTGAATAATGGTTTTAGTTTTATCCCCAGGAGAAGGAACTCCACAAGGTTGTGCTACTGATGATTTTTGGTTTTTCCAAAAGAATTTGGGCCCCCATATGTATAACCATGTTTTATATCTCTAAAAAATTCAAAATCTTGAGATCCCCATTTCCTCATAACACAAACATCAATCAACTCCAAATTAAATTTTAAAAAAAAAAAACGAAACCCAATCAGATTGTATTCAATTACATACTGACGAGGAGGTTTAGAATTCAATGAAATGCTAACCTTGAAATAATGGCGAATAAAGATCTTGGCAATGTAATATAAAGTAAACCCAGAAAACAAATTAAATGAAACACATCAGCGCAAGTTTTTATGATTCTTTGATTCTTTTAACAATAGCAAACAAATTTCAATCATCCAATTATTTTCCATAGCCTATACTACTGCCTGATTTTCTTTAAGAAATCCAACATAATATTACAATTAAAATCTCACAAAAAGCAATTGGAAAGGCTATGAACCAACAGATAATTGTTCTTAGACAGTAACTCCATTGCA
>CAIGRQ010239415.1:0-15980 GCA_903798375.1 Fraxinus sp. D2006-0159 | reverse complement strand
CAGAGTGTGTCATTTAAAATGAGTTTATATTGGTGGGAAACTAAAAAATATGTTTGCTCCACATAACCAGTGGATGAAAACTAAAATCACTTTATAAAATATTACACTTTAGAATAGTGTAATCATGTGTAGTATAGAGGCTCTCTCTACGTGCGCGCGCAGGGGGTGCAAATCATGGACCAAAATGAAATTCAGACCTTGAACTTGTGTGCGGGCGCGACATACGTACTCGAATGTCGAACCGAAAAGTGAATGGCAAGATCCAAGTCTTTATAAATCTCAGTTATTCAACACACGAATTTCATCTGCATACAGTTCGAGTTTTGCTTTGTTTTCCAATTTCATTTTTCAGTCTTTGTGGTGATATTATTCGGGTACTACCTCAGTTCGTCGGTGTAAAATCTATTGTGCTTAGATTCTACTGTTCTACCGTTGTATCCTTAAATCAAGTACGTACGGTGAAGGGGTGAATCTATTTTAAGGAAACTGTATAACACAAGCCTCGAGTTAAAAGTTTATTATTGTTTAATTATTATTATTTTGCTTGTTATTACTTACTGTAATTAACAAATCATTATATTTGTTATATATATCTAATTTAAACTGTAAATCCGGTATCAAATATGTAAATACGATGACCACTGTATATACAGTAACTGTTGCATATACGGTAATCACTACATATATGATATATCTTGCAAATACAGTAACTGTTGTATATACGATATCGATTGCATATACGGTATCAGTCTTGCATATACGGTATCCAGTAATGAAACACTTATCTAACATTGTAAAAGTACGTTGGGCAGCATTTCAATCGCACAGCCAAACAACTTATATCATATGTCCGTGTTCGCGGGAAAAAAAAAAACTGATTTTGATTATTGAATTTTGAATTCTTTCAACTTTGCTTGATGTAATTCAAATCTAAAAGTAACTTATGAATATGGTTGTAACATTTGGGAAATGATATAACAAGAATCTATAAAAAGATAAGTAATTTCATTTAGCCTCACTGAAGTTACAACCTCAATTTAGGTGGCGTTGATGTGGATTAAATGATAAGTAGAATTATATTATTCATTTAATTTTATCTTTCATTTTAACCTATCATCTAACACCATATAACTGGAATTATAACTCCAGTGGGGCTACATAGCATTATTCTAAAAATATTCAAGTTTTTTTTTTCCTTTTATTGTACATGTAAAAACTAATAGAATTTTCCTCTTTCTCCTACATTTTTCTTGCATACTTTTTACTATTCTTGGCATCTACAGTTCAAGCTTATATTCCATTATACTCTAGAAATAGAATATAAAGTTTTATCAAGTTTTTAGTGTTCGTGTTTGTTGTTGTGAGCGCATAAGCGTCAACGAACAAATCACTTGATTTCATTCCATCCTGAAGACTTATTTGATATCATATGTAGTTTTGGTAACGGAGAACTATAATTTTAAGAATGGCATCATCTCGTGCCCTTGAATAACTGTGGAATTCTAGTGAGCAAGCCATTACTTTATATGTACATGTATATGTATATGTAGAATTGATCACTCTTTATGTATACGCGTGCATGAATTATATTGTAGTAAAATATTAAAATTTAGTTAATGAATTTATTTTAATAAGTCAATGACAACATATTAAACCATACCTCAAGTACTATAAGAGGCAAACTATTTAAAATCGTGACAAAAACAAAAGCTTCACACCAATTTTTAAACTGATTGGTTGTATAAGAAAATGTAACCTTAGTAAGTAGTAACTAAATGGTAAGAGAAAATTATTCTTATGTGTAAAAAAANATACCTCAAGTACTATAAGAGGCAAACTATTTAAAATCGTGACAAAAACAAAAGCTTCACACCAATTTTTAAACTGATTGGTTGTATAAGAAAATGTAACCTTAGTAAGTAGTAACTAAATGGTAAGAGAAAATTATTCTTATGTGTAAAAAAAGAAATTATGAAAAATGTGTAATTGGAAATGAGTTTTAAAAAAAATTAGTATTGGCAGAAAAAAAATGAGAGTCAAACATGACTTAATTTGACTGCGCAATTATTGATTGTGCAATAGTAAAGTCTTGTTTGCCACATTTTTTTTATCTTATTCTTCTTCAAAATTATCTTCGACCACACAAATTTATGATTTTTATTTACTTTATAGATATACATTATCAGAAAAAAATTAATTTTAATTTGAAAAAAAATCCGTCAAACCAACATAGAAATATAATAAAATTATTTTTCATGTCATTATTTTCAGTTAATTAAGTCAAAACCAGGGAAATTGTCAACCTAAAACGTGGAAATTATCAAACAGACACTCTTCCTACGTGGAGTCACACGATTGGATATCCTATCATTTTTTACAACAATCTTTGTCCTCTAAAGAAATAAAAATAAAAATAAAAATCCACAAGTGTCTTCACCATAAAAACCCCACGCCACTCTCCACTGTTTCTTCTTCGTCTGCTTGACAAAATCTATAATAATCTCCCGCAAAACATTGCGGCTAAATCAACCCAAAAATCTAGTTATAATTACAACCCTTTATCAAAACAATCCCTTTTTGTTTATTAATATGAAAATCCAAATTGAAAAACAGAGTCTTTTCATCATCTTAATCTCGGGGTTCTTGTTATGGAATCGGGTCGAATCGATCCGATTCGATCTCGAATCTGGGCACACCAAATGCATAGCAGAAGACATAAAGAGTAATTCAATGACTGTCGGAAAGTATCACATTGTTAACCCTAATGAGGGTCACCCTTTGCCTGATTCACATAAAATCTCCGTCCGGGTAATTATTATTTTGAAGTTCAATTTTTTTTTTTTCTAACTATTAGTTAGTTTTCTACTCCTGGCTATCAATTTGCTAAAAGGGTTTTGACCAATTTATGTATGATGATTTGAAAACAAAGATATTTTAGAAATATTGAAACTTTAAATCCCTTTAACGTCAATTGTTTTGATTACAAATGAGTTTCGAGGAGAACGATTCTTACGGTTGAACTTTTCTGTTATTCTGAGGAGAAGGCTTTATTAATCTAACCACGTGAATTCTTTTGGTAACTTTATTCTTTTCGTGTTTCTTTGGGGTTAATGGGATTGGATTTATGTATACAAATTATTGAATATTTTATGAGAAGAAGTCCTGTTCTAGCTTTGCTTATTAGTTCAGTGGAAATCAAAGACTTTGCTCGCTTTTGCTTTATTCTGTGTAAATTTATCCTGAGTATTAATGGAGTAGAAATTGTTTGATTTATTTTTTTATGTAACTTGTAGGTGACATCAGCTTTTGGGAATAGCTATCACTACTCAGATCATGTTACAGAGGGGCATTTTGCATTTCAATCAGCGGAGGCAGGTGATTACATGTCTTGCTTTTTTGCAGGTGATCATAAACCTTCCACTACTATTACGGTTGACTTTGATTTGAAGTCTGGTGTTGCTGCCAAGGATTGGACGAATGTAGCCAAGAAAGGTTCTGTTGAAGTAAGTGCTCGATTTTCTACATCTTTTCTCTTAATCGAATTTATGCATGTGATTTTTAGTCTGTCTCTGGTCTTAAGTTGAAAGTGAGCTTAATTGTAGATTTGATCGCGCAGTGTATCTTTTGTTGAGTGTAGTTTACATCTCATGCTTGTGATTGTAGATTCCGTTTTGTCACTTGCTCTATGGATTTTGCCCATCGCTAAAAATTTTCGTTTAAAATGTCTTTAGGCATAAAATTTCCAACTTACCCTTATTAGAGAAAGGCCTTCCTTTCCAATTCATCATCTCACCATCCCCTCTGCCCTCTACTGCCTGCCCACATCCCCTTCACTTTACCCCGCATACTTGAGAGCTTCCCAAGGATCTTGCTTCTGCGGCTTGGGGTGGGGCATGGTTGTGTAATTACGAAAGTGGGAGAGGGAGGGTGTGGGGGAGATGACTATAATTAGCGAGTGGTTCATGTAGTCTTTTTTTTGTATATTTCGACCTGAAATTTTTATGCAAGTCTATTTCTTACTAAACCATGGTCTTCATCAAATGATTCGTTGTGAACACAAGCATTCTCTAGCTTTTTCTGTGAATCTGCTTTTGTGCAGTAATTTCTTGTTCTTGCTTTGAGATCTGAATTACACTTATTAGGAGGTTACTGCCAAAGAAATCTAATCCAGATTTTTATGTTTGATTGTTCAAGGTTCCGGGTGATATTTGAAACTGTTCTATTTCTATACACCCTTATGTGTCTCTTCCTTTTCTTGAAGTTGTTTGTACGACTTTTTCATACTGCATTAAAGATATCTGAACTTGGAAAATTTGATTGCAGATATGTAATAATGCCTGAAATGCTTGAATTGGATGTAAATTGTCAATAAAAATGATGATGCGGTCTACCCTTTTTTTTAATAAGTGTATTCTCATGTCCCAGGTTATGGAATTAGAGCTGAAAAAAATGTTTGATACAGTGCAATCTATCCATGACGAGATGTTTTATCTACGTGAAAGGTGAGCTATTCAGTTCTAACTTTCAAACAAAATTTTGGCATATTTGGTAGGGGGGATTATATAGTTCTGAAGCTAAATCTTGTTGCCTATATTGTTCTATCCTCTTGTTCTGTATTACGTACCTAACATGCATTTTAGGTTTTCACTTGATAACAACTGATGTAGAACCTTATTCCCCTCGTATGATTGATTCTTGTTCCAGGGAGGCAGAAATGCGGAAACTTAACAGGTCCACAAATAGTAAAATGGCGTGGTTGAGTTTTTTGTCGTTTTTTATTTGCTTGTCCGTGGCTGGCATGCAGGTATGGCATTTGAAGTCGTTCTTCGAAAAGAAGAAGCTTATTTAACGTTGTTCTAAATCGTCTTAGTGTTTTGTAGTCGTGAATTGGAATTACAAATGCCCAAATTTGAATGGATTTTTCTAGTATTCTAAAAGTAGGAATCCGATTCCAAATATTCAGGGTTCACACTAGTGTTTTTCTGATTATTATACAAAGTTCTTAGGGTCCCGTTCGATAGGCAAAGGTGGAAAGGAATTCCAATTCCACGATAGTTGGAAAATAAAAATCCACCAAATTCAGAGAAATTCGTTTTCGATGAAAACAAAGAAAATGCAGGTTAAAGTGGTTGTACCTCGGAATTCAATTTTCATTTTCACGTTGCAATCAAACGATCAAAGTGGAATTCGTTTTCCTCGAATGCGATATTTTTTATGAAATTCGTTGCAATCAAACATGACCTTAGTGTTTTGCAGTCGTGAATTGGAATTACAAATGCTCAAATTTGAATGGATTTTTCACGAATTCTAAAAGTAGGAATCCAATTCCAAATATTCAGATGCAGGGTTCACACTAGTGTTTTTTCTGATTATTATACAAGTTTAACTGGGAAAAGGAGAATTACGCTCTTATTCAATGTTGCACTGGACTTGCAATAAATATCAACGAGTGTTCCGAAGGTCGTTCGTGTGAAGATTGTTGAACAGATGACGAATATGGACTTGTTTCCTGAAAGGATTTGAGAATCATTTAAAAGAATTATAAATAACTACCACTTGTTACATTTTGAAATCAATTAATTTGTACCTTATTTTCAACCCTATCTGTGAAGAAAAACATGGAGGAAATAATTCCCTAGGTTTAATCATAGATGCCACAAACATAAATATGAATGCAGAATGAATACGTATAGAATCAACCTAAGTTGCTTCTATTCTGCCAAATATAACTACAGCAGTAACGTAATTAATTACGATTAATTTAGAAAAGTACAAGACATGTCTGAAATTATTTCTAGAAGTCAGCCAACTACAACAGATTACAACTCAAAGAAAACAAGATTGGATAATGAACATTTATAACGTTATTAAAGGCACTAATTGTCACTCACTTTGAGATCAAGAAACTGGGACTGTAGAAATAATAAGCACGCCCAAGATTAAATCCAAATGGCACGATAAAGCATTGGTCAAACGAGCAGTCTTGCAAACCTCAAACGACGGACTTCATTAACAATTGATCTTCATTCCGTATGCAATATTGGGAGATATGAAGCATCGTCTTTCATATTTGGTATACCTCATGCCGGAAAGATGCTCCAGTGATGATCGGATGGTAACATATCCTTTATCTTTTCGAGCCTCTTCAATATCTCCAAGAAAGAAGGTCTCAGATTCATATCTGCTGCCCAGCACCTCTCAGTTAACCTACACGTCCAACTCAATTGATTATCGGGATGTTAAGTATTCAAGTGACCATATTGTCTGCTAAAAACACATTTGCAGTAAAATTGGCGGTTGCACCAATGTGTTAAAAATGTATATGATTTAAGTTATTTTAAAGTCCAATTTACAGCTGAACATGGGCCACGGTTACACATGCACACCCTACAAGATATTATAGACCACTTACTCTCTCAAATCCGGTATGAAACCTTTTGCTCTAATACTTGGCCTGTGTCCCTCTGCCACATATCTAGCGGCTTCATATGGTTCATAATGTGCCAGTGGCGGTTCACCTTCAAGCATCTGCATTAGTTCGCAGGTCTCTTTAGATTATATTCCAATCAATTATGGTTCCATTCTATTCTATTTCAGGACAAACAACAAAATTACCTCGTACAAGATCATTGCAAAAGAGAAAACATCGACTTTCTTATCATATTTTCGGTGCTTGAAGACTTCAGGAGCCATATACCGGTCTAATAGTTGCAAAAATACAAAATTAACTACCATTGTCAAATCCCAGCTTTATGGACAATTCACAAAATAGTTACTTACAGCTTCCAGTTTCACCAGTCATTTTGTACACATCGTGAGAATTTTGCACCCTAATAAGCTTGCTTAATCCAAAGTCTCCAACTTTCAAATGGTCTGCACTCGAGTTGACAAGAAGAACATTCCTAAAAAAGTACCATACTCAGTTAGACAGCTATTGGGGAAAGATTTTCCCAAGAGTTCCCAATACAGAAGGAGAATGATGTACAAGCATTTGGATGAGACATGATGACATTGACAGATATGTAATAGTTATTCGACAAAATATGCTCATGTCCTCTCGATTGTATTCAGAAAGCCAGCTAACCTTGGTTTTAGATCTCTGTGTATTATAACATTTGGCTCGCTGTGAAGACAAGCCATGCCCCTGTCAAAACATGATTTGTGAAACTTAGCATACTACACAGTCTAAATTACTGCATTTTTAAATATTAGAAAATCATCCCATATTCTTAAAGGAGGCTTGTTCGGTCATGACACCAATATACTTCAAGACATAAGAAATAAGAACTATCACCCAAAGCATACATCATATAAATTTAACCAAATTACAAGGAAACTTATTCATAAAGCGACCCCCCCCCCCCACCCCCCACCCCCAACACACACATTTTTACTTGCCAAGATATGTAACATTATGGAATTTTATCCTGGATGCTGTTTATGGGCCGCTAAGCCAAATTATTTTATGCCAAACCTTAGTTGTCCGAAGAAAAATTCAATCTCAATAAGCAAATGTATTTGGGAATAATAGGCATTCTCTCTAATAGTGTAAAACTAAACCATGTGCCTGGGGCAACAGATTTCAACAGTAATTTTGCATATGATTGAGATGCTGCTAAAGGACAACTAACATGATAAAAGGGTTTGGAAGTTCTTAGTAAACGGAAACAAAGACAATAAATTTGATGCCAATTTTACCTGGCAATATCTAATGCAAAACTGATCGCTGTTGATGGATTGAGTGCCCCCTTTTCCTTTAGGCATTGATGTAGATCCCCCTATATAGGATATAAGTGAAACACTTAGGACAAGACTCTCCATTGTCGGAAGTAAAAAAATTCTGCTTCAACATGGGAAACAGATTCACTTACACCCCTTAAATACTCTGTAATTAGCATTAAGGGCTTCCTTTCTGTGACCGCTCCAAGAAACTGGACTATATTTGGATGGCGAAGTTTAACTAGCAAATTCACCTCATGTCTGAAGTCGTGACTGCATAAAATGGAACATGATTTGAATATGGCTATGATTGGTTAGTGGAGTAGAACTCCTAAAAATTTACATTAAGTCTCAACTACTAATCGAGTTAAATGAAGATAAATCATCTCTTTTGAACCAGGACTAGAAAATATCGTAAAAATTAAAAAAATGACAATACATTCTATTCAAATCAACACAATCTATTAGTAATAATAACGAATAAGAAATAAGAAATGTAACATCATAACCATGCGACAACAATCTTAACCCAGTTATGAAACATACATCACCAATCTATCATCTGAGAGGTTTGGAAGAATTCGTTTGACAGCTACAGGTGTTCCCCTCCAACTAGCTTTTATTATCTCCCCAAAAGAGCCCTACCATCATCAGGAATTTTGCATAAAGATATAAATAATACTGACAAATCAACTTACCAAAGCTAAATAACAAACACCCATGAATAAATATTCGATATGTAAACAACAAAGAGCATTCCATAATAATCAGTAACATATCCAACACAAAAAATTAAATTAGAAAGAAGATGGCACTGTGCCTTAAAATTATAGTTTGGGAGATCATGCTCCCCACCTGCCACCCCTACCAAAATAAATAAATAAAAGAATAACAACAAATCTTTTGAGAAATGATACAGGGTATTATTAATATAGAAGGAAGATGGTACTGTGCCGTAAAAGAGTGCAACCACAGAACACTGACATTATAGAAGAAGCAAAACATAACAGAGCCCAGGAAGGCAATTCTTGAGTACATTCCACTAATTATTAAATATACAAACAAACATATATCTGACTAAAATCCTCAAATCCAACTAGGTTAACCTACTTCTCAACAGTAAATGTAACTTCTTCAGATATATGTTCTACTTAATTATGAATTGATGCAGACCATTATAGTGGAGAAAATAATGAGATGATTCTAACTTAAAATATAGACAGAAAATTTCAATATTTTGTATCATTGATAAACAGTATCAAATTACTTACCATCTACTGAACAGAACAGCGACTATTAGACGAAAAAGGAGTTAATCAGTAATTTTTTAATACAGACCTTCCCTATGATTGTTGAGCTTGAGAAGTCCAGTTCACTGGGATCAATCTCCCAGTCACACTTATTTGGAAGAGGGGGTGGAACAGGCCTCGGTTCAAAATGGCTTCCATTCTGCCCCTGCAATATGTGCAATAAAATTAAGCTAATAGAAATGAAAAAAAGTAAGTTATGCATGAACTTCTATATATGAAGAGAATAGATGATGACGACAACTTAAAAAATTCAACTGACTTGTGCATGCCATGAATCTCATGACCACATTCAAACAGGCTTGAGTAGCTCAGGGTTGGCTTTTGAAGTGCTTGTTCAAGCTCAGATTGGAAAAAAAGAAATTAAGCATGAACTAGTTTCTAGGCTTCTATAGTTTCTCAGCATTACAGCTAGTAAATATAGGGCAAATCAGCCAAATTGCTTGAACTCAGCTCTCATTCAAGCTCGGCTTGAATAGTAATCAAGTCAAGGTTTAGCATTTTTAAACTTGTTATGCTCCCACTAGAGGGACGTAACAATCAGCTGGGCTCATTTTAAATTGATGACTTCCAAAGCATAACATCATGTCGATTTTTGTTATATACCTTTTATAAAAAGAAAAATCATGATTAGTCTGTTGCTATACTCGGATACCTAATTACATCCATTATGACTTCCCAATTACAGGCACCATTATGTGCAGTCAAACAGAAAAGAATTAGAAGTCACCTCATGAATTTGAACACTTGACCCCAACAATGAAAGGAAGTGGGAAAGATGACAACAAATACCAAACATACAATTAACCATTACAAAAGTCAGACCTTGAGACGTCAAGAAGAGTCCCTCCCCTAATTTTAGGTTCATTAGGTACAAAAATGAACTCCGTGAACTTTAGCACCTGAACTAAAGTGAACAAGCATCAAATGCAGTGATGATTGAAGAGAATTGATGAACGATCTTGAAAAACCAGCAAAGCTATAGCTTGGAAAGCAAGAGACCCGGAAGTTCGATGAGAGGAAGATTTAAATGTTTGCATAGACTCGCTAACCCCATTAATCCTGACCTATTATTGTTCTTAGTAGCAGATGTTTTCACTGCATCAAGCCTATTATTTCTTATAATCTAATTCTGAAATTAGACATCTCAAGCAAACAAACAAGTAAAAGTTTATTCAGTTATAGAACTAAGTCATGATTCCAAACTTCCGAAGAATGTAGAGAATGTAACTTGTCAAAATAACAGCCCCTCAACCCCATCGCCTGACTGAGAAAGAAGTGAAGAAATCTTGAAGATGAGTAACAAATAAAACCACTGACATCACAAAAAATACAACCACCCGAAGAGTCATTTTTACCAAAGAAAAAATGCAAGAAAAAGAATGAGACTTACATAAGATAGCCCACCATATGACTTTAATAACTCAATCATTCCATGTCTTTTTGCTCCTTCAGCGTCAGCTAGAGGCTGTCATCACCAATACAAAGGCCAGAAAAAAAAAGGGGCAATGAGTAGAAACTAGAAAGAGACTTCATCACAAATTAAGGTTCACAACATAGAAAGATAAAAAATGTAAACAGAAGTTAGCGCATGATCTCTTAGGTGTATATGGGGTGGAGAGTGGAGCACTGCAATGACACTTGGGATTTATCTCCACTAGGAACTCTCTATTCACATCACATCCGCATAGAATAGAATAGAAGACTGATAATCCAAAAACTTGAGATCAGATAATTTGTAAGCCGAAACCCAAGCTTACCAAACAGAAGGTGGTACTCTAGTTTAAATATCTTACAAGAATTTCTTTTATCCTAATATTTATTGAAACTGTTATATGCATAATAATAATTGTATTACATTTGACTATTTGAAAGTAGTCTCTTACATATTTGGGATAATTTTGAAGTCAATTAAATGCATCTAAAATTACAGTAAGAAAAACCAATAGCAACTCGTTACAAAGCTAACATATAAATGAAGGCTATCTTTTAATTCCAAAATTTTCTATTACATTAATATCAATTTCATATCTGCACAAGTTGATATCAAGAAATCTTCCAAATTGTTTTTTTCTCCGGGTCCTAGGAGCTTCTCTTTAGGTACTTTCTTTTTAAAAAAATATTTAGGAGTTTATTTTTTATTTTTTTATTTTTATTTAACTTAACACATAATACTAATTCATTGCCGGAGCGAAGGATGAAAGCAATAAGGTCCAGACTGAACTTTGCTATTACCATTGTGGGTATAATGAAAGATGTCCAAGGCCAAGTTATTATTAGGATGTGTTTGATTGTAAACATGGAACTTGAAAGTTCTAAGCAATTGAATTGCCTAGGACTTAGTTGTGTGGAAATTATTAATTAAATATATTTTATTGTTTAATTTTTAACCTAGAAAATGTTATATTTATCCATCTTTTATTGATTGGTAAATGAGAGAGAGAGTGAATTGCCTAGAAAATAAAAATATACCCTCCCTAAAGAAAATATTTTCCTTGTTTTTAGGGAAATATGGACACGTGACCAATTTTTAGAAAATATTTTTCATGAAAAAAATGTCAATTAAATACCTCAAAAGCAGGAACTTTGGTAGGAAAATGACATTTTGTATGGGAAATAAAGTCATTCAAACACACCATAATTTCTTTTTCAGCTTTTCTATTGAACTTATAAATTTAAACCTGGCTTTTTACCTATTAATGTACTCATCTGATTTGTGCTCAAAAGCAAGGGGATTGAGCTATTTGACCTGGGGCAACGTAATTGGAAATCCGGTTTCTACACTATTTATCAGAGGTTGGATCATTGCCCGTTATGGAAACCACTATGTATTCAGTTTTGACAATGTCATTTGAGTTTTGGTCGTGAGGCTTTAAGGTCAATGCTTAGTTGAGGTAAATACATCGTCACTTAGGTCAATATTGTACTTTTTTATTGTTCTGTGACCCAGAACTAGTACCTTAGAATACCATAGCCATATAAGGACAAGGTTCAGGCTAGGAAAGGCTTATGGTAGATTAGGCACAATATGGATATTAATGTTCAACAGTCAAATTACTTCCTCTTTCATCAGCACCATAATTCCTATAATAACCAACTCATAAATTTGGGCATCCTAACAAAAGAAACTACAAATAAGGATTTTGAGACCTCATCTAAGTTATATGTTAATGTAGTACAATATGGTCAATCATAATTGACCCTACCCCCTACTGAATGGGACTGTCGGTGTATAGCATACACACGTGCATGATTGTGGGCCAGTGGCACATCACACAGGCAGCCCAGAGGTGCTTATTACCTTTGGCAGACCATGCACTCCTGGATATTTAAAGACAAAGTATCCACACGAGCATTATAGAAACTCCAATTTAACACTTCAAGAACCTTTTAATAACTCGGGCTCATGCACAAAGAACATCCCAAACTCACTTTCAGTCACATCCTAGTTCTGTTAACAAATGTTAACGAATGTGAAAAATTATAGGAAACCATGCCATCACGCATAATTCACCAAATGGGGATACATACACAAGAGATGGAGACACAAAAATATCAATGTAATCAATTCACATGAATTCCTCAAAATTGCCTATAGGATAATAAGCAGAAAATTCACAAAAAATTCAGAACCGCATTTCAGATGGAAAATGTACTCATTAAGTCCACGCACATGCATACGCATATACACACGCACACAATTACAATTGTACAAACTAAGAATAGCAGAACTCCAGGACAAAAAAAAAAAAAAAATGGAGAGAGAGAGAGAGAAAAGCTGCGTCTGAATGAGAATGAGTGCTAAATAATTTACAGTTAAAATCCAACCTATCAAATTATGCACACAATGTAATTTAATCATCACTTATATAGCCATAAATCAACATTTATACACGTGTAAGTATATAATATATCTATATATCTAAATGATGAAGTAATTACGGTGTTTTTCCAGCGATCTTGAGCGTTGACGTCAGCATCATACTCAAGGAGGCAGTTGGCGACATCGATCCAGCCGTGGAGCGCCGCCACATGAAGCGGAGTGCGGCTGTCATAGTCTCTGGCTTGTACCAGAGATCGATCCTCCTCAAGGAGCTTTCTCACTGCCGCGGCATCATTCTGGTGCGCGTGCCACAGGATTAGAGAAGTCCGACTCACCCGCGCCTTCTCCTTCTTCTTCTCCTTATCCGCCGCGGATGGCGGATTTCCTTCCCCTCCAGCACCGCTCAACGCCGATTTCCCTGAGCTACCCCCGCTGCCGCTCATTGAATGGATTATTCGGATCCGAATTTCTAAATGTCTCTCTGGCAGTTTGCTTTGACACTCGCGCGTGTTTTAGCAACTGAAAAACAGTGAATATTTACGTGTAAACAATGGAAACGCCAAAAATAAAATAATTAAAATATATTTTGCATTTTATTATCTGATTATAAACAACTTTTCAAAAATATACACAAAGCATAGGATTTATAGAGCCTGTTTGATAGAGATTAAAATTAAAAAAGTAATCGTTATTGTTAACTTTTATTAGACGAGTGAGAACCAATAACGATCATATTTTCAATTTTAATTGTTACCAAACAGGCTCATAGTATGTTTGATAATGATTATAAGTTGTGAAATGTTAATAATAAACCCCTATTTGATGTCTACTATTTTTTTTAAAAAAAAAAAATTTGAATAGTATATTTAAGAGAACCCGTAATTAAAAAGTACGAAATTTTTTGAATTTACGTGTAAAATATTTTAAAATAATGAGCACCACCAAACAGGGCTTACGAATCCTACAAAATGTTCCGATGTCAAGCTAATAAAAACAAGAACTTTCATTTTTGTTTCTATTTTAAACATACTATTTTATAATCGATCAAAGTTTTGATAAACGGATACGTTAAGTTCCGTTAAGTTCAATTATTATTTCCCAAGTACTAATTGATCAACTGAATGGATTCAAACATTGAATACTTGGCGTAGTCTACAATCAATAAGACCAATTCAATTGCATGTCTAGTACAACATTTATAAGCTTCACTTAAATAAGACTAAACAATTTAATTTATAACGATTCCTTCTGCTCCTAGAAAACAACATTAGACTAAAATACCAAGAGGGTATTTGGTAGAGATTAAAATCGAATTAAAATTGAAAAATTAATCGTTATTGTTGACTTTTGTTAGACGAGTGTGACTCAATAACGGCTATATTTTTAATTTTCATTGGATTTTGAGCTCTACCAAACACACTCCAAATGAAAGTAGATCAGTTAAATACTATTTATCTTTAGCTCATGTTTGGTACAAGTTAAAATTTTCATTTTCATTCTTCTACTCATTTTCAACCACACATTCTACAATAAAATAATATTTTTCATCACATCAGTAACTTTTCCTTCTTTTTAAACCACCATTCTCCATCAATCTATTATTTCAAAATACATTCTTCCAAATTATTTTGAAAAAGTTATTGATGTGATGAAAAATATTATTTTGTTGAAAAATGTGTGATTGAAAATGAGTAGAAGAATGAAAATGAAAATTTTAATGTGCACCAAATAGGGGCTTAATGTTATGCAATATATTTGGTCTTACCCTATTATCACGGACGAGTTGTATCTCTCAATAGGGCAATACCCCTCGTACCGGGCGCCAAGGTGGCGCCTGGTGATTGGTGGGGGCTGGCAAAAATGTCAGCCCCACCTATCACCAGGCGCCAGCTTGGCGCTCGATACGTATTGGCCGGGTACAAGTAGGGCGGCTCCTCTCAATATCCATAGTCAATCTATTGTTGAGGTGGTGCCAATTTACCAAGTCTTTTCCTTGATGAATTATCACGTGAATCCTTCACGAAAAAGCCAAAAATTGGCTTCGCTTCTTAACAAGATTCAAGAAGGGAGATTGATCTCGCTGAAGTGGTCCAACAAATTTTAGTGGCTAGGAAAAGAGGATCCCATATTGTGAGCATTATGCCTCTAAATATCAAAGTCAACTGTACAATTTTGCTGCCTTCATATTTGTGTAACAAGAATGTTCAATTTTATCAGAACTTACAAATCCCAATTGCTGCATTTTTTTTTTTATGTAAAATAATTTGGACTCGATGGATATAGCGGACGGACTTGATGAATTTGTGTTTAGTATGTTGAAATTGAATATGAATAAAATAAAACTAAAAAATAACATAAATATCTAATTCAACACACAAAACGCAGTACCGCGTCCAATTAAGACAACCAAATATGCCCTAGCAATAATGTTTTATCAAAGGGCCAACATTTCTCTAGGGTTCAAATCATATAGGTTGGATTCGATTCAAAAAGAAGTTTTCAATAGTGGTTTTTTGGAGAAAGTGTGGTTAAAAAGTAGAGAAATATTTTTTGGATTTACTTGAAAAATATTTTATTGTGTAAATGTGTAGTTGAAAATAAATATAAAAAAAATTAAAATAATGATTGTAATATATATTCTAATAACCTTCGATTGCTGATTTTGACAATGGGTAATTGATTTCCAATTGAATTCTCAAATTTTGATTCAATTGAACAAACTCTAATTTTTCTTATTGTTTCGAACTGGCTACTAATTCCCTTTCTTGTGTGTGTTTCTTGCGAGGGAACTTAATTCTTGGTGAATTGGAGTTTGGAGCTTGGCTTCAACTGACTGAGGGCTGATTTCTCGAAACTGTCTGTGATTGGTTCTTTGTGTTCCGTGTCTGGTGATATAATTTATTATCCATGTTTTCTATTTCCATTGTTTCGGTGCTTGATTATTGTTAGAAATAATCTCCCTGTTTTCCCTTTGTGGTTCGTTTCCTTGTGTTAGGATTGAGCCTTGACCTGGGGTCTTGAACCTCACGAAATTCTGGTGAATTCTAACACCTGATTTAGTTAGAATTTTGATTATCATTATGTTTTATGTACAGTAGCTTTATTCTTTGTGAATCCTTGTGATTAGAGGT
>CAIGRQ010239382.1:0-29840 GCA_903798375.1 Fraxinus sp. D2006-0159 | reverse complement strand
AGAATGTGCTACATTAGTAAGCTACTTAGACATGCTCACATTTAAGTTGTGCACCATTGGTATGCTGTGTCAAATATACACAATAATATTCAATAAGACTCAATGCCGCTCCATGTGAGAGGTTCTCTCATTATATAGAATCACAATCATAACTAAATATGGTAAAAGTAATCTGTCTATATATGATACAATTTCAATGATAGTATAATCGTAATCTTTGACGATCTCTGTAATATAATCGTAATTTTTTACGATCTCCATAATCTTATTCAATCTCATTGACATGCTGAATGCGTGTAATATTTTTTAAAATTACTAGTAATATTCATTTTTTTTTTTGGAAATCATGTGACTACATTTTACAATACTGCGGTAACTTGAAGAATTTTGACCTGCCATTTCACTCCTTAAAACAAAAGGCTTCATTGGAAGTTATGTCCAAATCTGAACTTAGGCAGAAAGTATGCTTCTCCTTTACAGGGTGGCTGCCGAACAGGGATGGCAAAAGTTACTAAGGCGTATGACCTTCCTGCAAGGTGTGTAGATCAGTTGGTTTGTTAAATGTTATGCCCGTGACTATCCTTGTTTGCTCCATTACTTGTGTTTTAAGAACTAATAAATACATGTTGAATATTTTCAATGATAACATACTAATATATATTATACATATTCTGATGAAGAATGATTATTCAATTATTAAGGTTATAGTTGATCATTTATATTATATCTTGGAGAAACCTGTATAATGCTGCATTTCACTATTTATGATAGTTCGATATGGAGCCACATGAATATATTTAGCAAATGTTTATCATACTACGTAAAAGTTTTTAGTGGTACTTCAGTGTTTTTGTGATGTAGAAACTCAGAATATCCTTCTTGCTACTTGCATCCATGTGGGATTCAGTGAGGAAAAGAAACTGGCAATGCACCTCTATTCACTTTCATAAAAATATTTATGTCATCAGTTATCAAAGTATGTAGCACTTGAGATTTTTGAGATCAATGTGTAGAGAGCTTGAACTTGTAACCTTTTGCCCTTAATTTCTGTTTGTTTAATAACATATAATCTACGTATCATATATGAAATTTTACTTTGGACCCTGCATTACTAAGTTTTACATTCTTGTTTTGGAATGTGGCAGCTTTACCACTAATGTCATTTAAAGCTTCAAGCTTTGAAAAACTTGGCTCAAGTTGGATAAAAGTTTTAAAAAGATGTATTAACTTCTTTCTTTCTGGAGCGGATTTTATTCCGTAGTTAATTTACCTTGCCTTCAAGGAGTGTGACGACACTTAAAAAAGCAATTTTATCATTACGTAGTCAATGACATTTAAATCAATACTTGTATTTCTTGTGATTTGCAGGAGGGTTATACATACTGTTGGTCCTAAGTATGCGGTAAAATATCATACTGCTGCAGAGAATGCTCTGAGCCACTGCTATCGGTCTTGCCTTGAACTTCTCATTGAAAATGGTCTGCAGAGGTGGTTTAATTGATGCATTGTATCCATTTATATGTTTATCTTCTTTCCATGTCAATCTGTAAAAATATTGAATCAACACTCTTGTCAATATGAATGCAGCATTGCAATGGGCTGTATATACACAGAAGCCAAAAATTATCCTCGTGAACCCGCTGCTCATGTGGCAATAAGTGAGAACTTTTTTTTTTTTTATTTGTGTATTCAATTGGTATTCTTGATTTCTACTTTCTTAAAGTTATAATTCATGTTGTGTGTCTTTTAGGTCTAATTCATGTTTTCGGGCATGCTTGTGATGATTTCCCATTTCCCATTTCCCATTTTTTTTCCTTACCTTAAACTAACTTTTATTTGCTTTGTTAGGAACTCTGAGACGTTTACTCGAGAAACTGAAAGATAAAATCCAAGCAGTTGTTTTTTGTATCGAAACAGCATCTGATACAGGGATATATAAAAGGTATGTGAACTGACTAGACTGGGGATGCATATGTTACATATAACTCCTTAAATGTTTATTGTTTTGAGATTTCTTTGTTTTATTTATGAATAAAATAATTTTTATGTTTTGAGTTAGACAATCATTTATTACTTCCCTATATAGACTGCTTCCACTTTACTTTCCTCGGGATAAACTTGAGGAGGAGGTGGCTATTTCAAAACTTCCTGCAGATGTTGGAGATGAAAATGGCGAGACAGTTATAGATGAACGGAAAATCAGAATAAAGCCATTGCCCAATGTAAAGAAGACTGGCCTGAAGTTTTCTCAAGCCTCTGCTGATCATCCAGCCAGTGATATTATTACTGTCAATGATGTTGGGTTGATGAGACGGTTAGTGACTTAAAATTCTGTCCTACCTCTTTATTTTGTATCATTAATAGGTCTGAGCAATGCAAAAGTAAGTTTTAGTTCAAAATTCTTCGGGGTTAGCTGAATGTGCGCATTTAACCGTGTGGTCCTGCCCCAATCCATTTGTGAAACTCTTCACATACGGCTTTGTACCTAATTTGTCCGTGATCTGGCATCAAGAAAGATGAATCAAAAATGGGATTGCGTGGCACTGAATAGAACATTTTCATTTGTCCTACTCTGTACAGTACTAAGTGATTCTCCCAATCTTTGAGATACTGAAAGTTATTTTATGGGCCTCTTCATTTATTGCTTATCATCATATTATCATCTTTTGTATCTGAGAAATGACTAGTTTGGCATAATTGAAACTACCTTGTTCAAGATTGCCACTATGTTGAGGTTGATACGAAAAAGAATTTTTAGTGGAATGCCAAAATGATCATATCTGGGTTCATGGAGACAAACTTCTTGTTGGGGTTTGAATATACCCCGCTTTTATCTTATAGTCCTCTCTCCATGACGCACTGACACTCCTACTGGTGTAAAATGTCCATCTCATAGTAGGTGTAAAAGGTCCGTCTCACGTGTATCGGTCACTTAGATTCCTCGAACACTCCCAAGAACTGTAGTCTATGCAATTTTGCTTCCCTGACAGTGCAATATATAGTTTAAAAGTTATTTTAATGTAATAAATAGCTACTCATCCAATTTAAAACATAACAAGAATCAAAACTAAGAAAAGATTTGATTTTATTAAAAGATAAAAAGTATAAACATAAAGATAGAACATATAAATCTACAATGTTAAAGAATTTAAATTAACGTGTCCATGTACATGCAACCTAGCCTCCTCTCTTCCTCTTGATGGAGTTTGCATGAAACCTCCTTTTATTCCCGCCCGCGTGTATTGAACTTCAGATGGATTTCCTCTGGGTCTTGGTAATACTAATATTTTTTATCAGAACAACACTGAAGTTTCCTTTGTTCATGACCCTTCATTCGATCTGGTGTTGCATTCTTATATCATTATAATGTCTAATGCATAGTTTTATCTATTTCTAGGAAAATTTTGCTGGTGATTAAGTTTCCACGTGTTCAAGTGTCAATTGTATAGCACTGGTGTAGAAGATTCTCTCTGTTTGTATGTTTTATGAAATCCACCGATAGTTGGAATGACCTTATTCTTTTCCTCATTTAACAGGAACTCGTCATACTTGGATTCATATCTGGATCCTGCATTTATGTCCCTGATCAAAGATCCAGATCAGCGACGCAAAGAACAATGGGAAAAGGCTGCACAAGCACGAAGTGGTTTGAATTTTGCTAAAATGCTTGGATATGGTGACTTTGGTGGCCATCCTTTATCTGCTGCTGAAGAATATTCGCTTCATTCTAGATATCTTGCTAAAGCGAATTCACTTAATCTTTCTGAAATTGCTGAAATGAAAATTGTGTAAGCCAACTACATATTTCTCTGTTAGTGTGTGTGTGCAATACACTTAATTTTTCCTTTACTTCCTCGGTGTGTTGAGGCCAATAGGTTCTTAAACTTATATTTTTCAACTCCCGCAGTCTCTGACATCAGCTTTGTAACCATCATGGAGCACAATTTTCTAAAATTGAAATCAATAGAAATGTTAAACTAGATGCCGATTGTTATGATACCTTTATTCTGTTTTCATCAATTTTGCTAATATGAAATTTTTGAAGGAAACTATCTTGAACGCTTGTGTGGTCTTATTTGTTCAGAGAATGTGATTGTTTTATGTGCTATATCTTATTGTTACTTTAGACTACAATGTGCTGGTTCAACTCAAATATGTCTACCAAAGTCCTGTGGAGCTTGTAGGTTGCTTTCCTTTTCTTCCTAACTTTAGGAATCTTCACGAGGCCCCCCGCCCATGTAAATCTGCAACACGTGAATTTTAATCACTTTAGTTGGCCTGTTGGGGCACTGTTCCTTGATTTTAAAATTGGGTGGATTTTTCATAGTAAGCTCAGAGAAGCATTATCTTTTGCACTTAAAGTTTGGCAACCAAAAGTTTGAAGTATTTTCTTCATTTCTGTTTTATTTCCATAAATCAGCAATAGTGAGTTAAACTGTATTGATTTCCCAAAGTTATAATGGACAACTTATTTCTGTTTCAGCTTCCGAGGTGGGGTTGACGGTGAAGGCCGTCCAGTGATGGTTGTTGTAGGAGCACATTTTCTGCTTAGATGTCTTGATCTAGAGCGATTTGTGCTGTATGTAGTGAAGGTTAACAATTACAAGTGTTCTCAATAAATTTTTCATAATTTCTTATGCTTTTTAATGTTTCATGGCCTTGCTCTCGTTTTTCCTTGAAACTGTACTCGTGTTATTGCAGCAAATAATTATGTTTAATATTGCATTTTCAGGAGTTTGAGCCCTTGATACAGAAGCCTTATTCTATTGTCTATTTCCACTCCGCAGCATCGTTACAGTTGTGAGTATACTTTTCTGTCCATCTTTTGCTCTTGGCGCCATTTTCCTTATACTGGGTTATTTGTTCTTTGATCTAAAAGTCAGAATTTTTTCTCTAATTCATTTGTGTAATCTGAAAATGGCTTTAAGTTTAAAGAAGGATGGATTTTTGTGCTGTTCTGGCTGGCATTAAATAAAGTTTTGTGACTTTCACTTTCCACAGTTTAGGGTGTATTAAAAGATGATAGCATGTTTGGCTTAGCTTAAAAAGGAGTAGAATTTACTTTAAATAATGTTCTGTTACAAACATGGTTGGATATGTTACTCTTTCCACAAGTTAAAAAGGTTTTTAAAGTAACTCTTCCTTACTGCCAAATTAGTAACTTGATTATTTCTTTCAACTTTAAAATAAAATTCAAAAAACTTAATATTTTTAAAACAGACTTATTTACTTGTTAGCAAATTTACAAGTTAAATTTTTAAATTTTAAGCTACCGTAGATGCTCTCGGTATAAAGTTTCTTACCAGACGTTATAAAGTTTGGCTCATTTCAATATTTTTGATTTTTGTAAACAGGCAACCAGATCTTGGATGGATGAAGAGATTACAGCAAATACTTGGCCGAAAACACCAGCGTAATTTGCATGTATGCCGTGCAATTTTTTCCTCCAACCACCATACTCTGTTCTATGATTTTCTGTGCAATTACCCATCTGGATGTTAATTAATTTCTCCTTTCACTGTGTAGGCAATGTATGTTCTACATCCAACCTTTGGGCTGAAATCTGCAATTCTTGCATTGCAAATGTTCGTGGATAATGTGGTATGACTGATCTCAATTCTCTTCCCAAAAAATAAATAAATAGCAAAACTAAATTTTGAGTAACTTCATATCTTTCTCCATAGCTTATGAAAATTTTCGATACTGATTTTAGGTGTGGAAGAAGGTGGTATACATTGATCGTCTTCTGCAACTATTCAAATATGTTCCCCGTGAGCAATTAACTATTCCAGATTTTGTGTTCCAGTTGAGTTCTACATTTCTGATTAATCATTTTCATTGGTTCATTTTAATTATATATGCTATTTCTATGACCGAGAGGCAGTGAGGTTTTAAGATGGCCATGTTTGTTACAACTTACAAGCGGCTTATATAACCTCTGGTGTTGTGCCTGTTGGTTTCATCCCTCTAAATTCATATGGTGGCATGATATCAAATTTCATCTCCTAAAAATTTAGGAATCCCTTTTTAACTTACCCTTTAAGAACATTGATGCAGGCATGATTTGGAAGTAAATGGAGGGAAGGGCCTTATTGTCGATCCAAGGACAAAGTATGTCTATCAACGACCATAGATATGGTATGAAAGCAGTTGTCTTGCGCCAAGAAAATGAGCATGTTGTTTGCATTGTTCTTTTCATACATTTCATTTAGTGTTTACAAGATCAAGTTGTAGTTGGTTATTGTGTGCTAGTCTCCATCTTTTCCTGTGTGTTTATAGAGGATGGAAATATTTTTTTGTATTTTTCATTCATTGATTATTCGTTGTATGTATCATTTTTTACAATAAGCTATTAGTATTGTTCTGAGATTTTTGTGCAAATGGTCCGTAACCTAGCGTGCAGTTAGTTCATTTAGATGATTTCCCTTCAATATGGCCCTTAGTTTTGTGCGCGCATTTTCAGTCTTATTTAGAAAGGTAGAATTGTCCTTGGAGACATGATATATCTACTCGTACAGAATTTTTGCCCTCCTTGTTTACATATGCAGTGGTGGCAGCAGATGATTGGTTGCAAAACCTGTTTTTGTAGGCCGACATCCAATGACTATCAAAGTGCGTGTGAGTTTTTTCTATATATATAGCAAGATCCATATCAAACCCAATTTTGACAACGAGATCCTCACACTTCCATTTATGTGCGATGGAGTTCTTTGATGGATGAACACCATCAGTTTTCTTGTCAACTACGTGATTGTTGTGGGCGACATTTTTTTAGGGGCAGTTTAGTCAACCCAACACCACCATCTCTCTCTCAAAGCTGTAAGAAAGCTCAACTTTTCTTCAACTTTCTCTTTGCAAATTAGCTGAATTGTCACATTCTGCATCTGTTCATAGAATACTTAGAAAATTGCGGATCTTTCGTAGGCCAATTATGGTTTCTTGAGTTACAATGGGATTTCTTGAATTTTTATTTTTTATTTTTCCCTTTCAAAGTTATATTATTTTTGGCAGTGGGGTGGTAAAAGAGCTTCTGGGCAAGTCTATTTTGATTTGAAACGTACAACGTGAAGTGAATTTCTACATACGATTTGTATGTGCATTATTTTAATTGGTTAACATGAATTCTATTGATCAAAATTCATGTACAAATACACCGAGCATACCCGGGCAAAACAAAAGCAAAAGACTTGCAAACTTTGCATTCTTTCTTGTGAGGATGGTGGTTGGTGTTTCTAAAGTTGATTCTTGGTACAATATCATGTCGGACTTGGATAGTTATAACCCCAAAACAAGCATGCTCAATTAAGCGGAACCAATCTCCCATCTTGTCTATTTTAAATTCTTGATCATGTAAGCTCGAGGTTCACCTAGATGATCATCAACAAAACCAGTACCATCTCCTGCTCGGACATATTTCGGCATTTTGCATTCTTGCCTACAATGCGTTCTTCAAGCATTCCGAGTTTGTGGTAAGAATGTTTGGTTTGCTACTGTTACAAAAAAATGGTAATTGTAATTTGAAAGACATTTGCGTGGTCGTAAGCATCATTCCATCTATTGATGTCCGATCCTTGCCTCGACCAATCATTTATAAGCTCCAATATGTTGTGAGTTCGTATTTGTTTAGTAGGTTGAATATATATGCGTGGAGATAAGGTAGACAAAGCAAAAGCTCGCCGCCAATCCAAGTGAATTCGCCTTTTAAGCGAGGCCCTTGAAAGACCTAACATAAGTTACAATTTACTCAAGGGAAATTACAATAATTCAGGTGTTTGAAAATTGGAATTCAAAAATTAGGGACCAAGTTTTATTATTCAAAAATCAGGTAATATATTAAAACACTAACCCTAATTTATCACTCTCGACTTCCTCACCTCTCTCTCTCGCGCCTCCTCTCCCCTCCCCTTCCCCTTCTCCTTCCCCCTACTTTCCTATTCCTCCCTTCTCCCTCCTTCCCCCCACCCTTATCTCCCTCTCCTCTCTCCGTCGGACAGCAGCATCGTGACGACGCTGCTCGTTCGCGCAGGGTTCGAGGCAGCGTCTTCTGTTCTGATTTCTTCTGCAGTTCGAGGCTGCTAAGCAAACGGCAGCGCTTCTTCTTCTCCTCTGTTCCGATTTCTTTCTTTGGCAAAATTTGTAGTGCAAGTCCATCCTTTATAGAGAAGGTGAAGTTTGATCCCTTGTGGCATGGGGATTGATGGTGTTGGTCACGGTCGGTGGCTGGATGCGGTGGTGGGTTTGTTGGTGGTGATGTTGTTGGCCGTGGTGGTGATGGCGGCGGCGACGAGGTTAGGATGGTCAAAAGTGATAGTGCCGTGGTATGTGACCAAGTTTTTGATTATTTGTGACCAAATATTTGATTATCTGTGATCAAGTATTTAACTGTTACCTACAAATTTGACAATATGTGACTAAAAATAATCTGTGACCAATAAATTTGAAAATATATGACCAATGAAATTAACTGTGATCTATAATTTTTTGAATTTGTGACCTTGAAATCATAAGTGACTAATTAATTTGATAATATGTGATTAATAAATAAATCGTGACCTATAATTTTGTATATGTGACCATTAATTTTATAATTGTAACCTAATTAATAAATATTTTTAATTAATTACCTAAAATCTAAGTTTTGAATTGTTAAACTATGTACCTGATTTTTGAATTGGTGTAAACCATCCACTTGAAATATGACCTTTTCCCTTTACTCAAGTCATATACTTGGAAGATCGTTACAATTTCACCTCATGAAGCCCAAGTGGATGTTGCGTGGACCTTATTCCCACCTAGCAAAAAATGTCCACCTCATGAAGCCCAAGTGGATGCTGCGTGGACCTTATCCCCGCCTAGCTAAAAAATGTCCACGTCAACCTCGCATCAACCAAAGGTTAAAATAGACAATTCGTACCTCGAGGACCCCCAATGGTTTCCTAACCTGCCCAACGGCACAAATAGGCTTGGAATTTTTTATCGGAAGCCAATGATCAGCTTCTACCTCGCTCATTTTGGCGCACTCATTCTATACGAGGTAAGCCTATAAGGTCCACGCAGCATACACTCAATTTCTATCATCAGATTTAATATTAAGAGTGTACATGATCATTTCACAAAAACAATAATTTTTTATGTCACCTAATTTTTTTACTCAATAAACAGAATATTATTAGGGTTGTGCTACACTAACATAGGGGGCACATAAGGGTGTCCATAATGGACACCCGACGCCCCCTATGTTCACCTATCATTATCCATATTAATAATTACACAGTGTCTTAAGCAACACTGGTTACTATTACCATAAGAGATATGCGGCCATAGCTGGTCCTGGTCCTGGTCCCGGTCCCGGTCATTGCGCCGGGGCACAAGGTTTTAGCCTTACCATAATATCTAAAAGGGTAAAAAAAAAAAAAAAATTAGTGGCTGATAAATCACACCAACATTGAATGATTGGCAATATTCAATTTGCCAACTTGCTTTTGCACCAATGCCCCACTAAAAAAGAATATAGTAAAGAAGCTTATAAACTAATTATTCTAAAAAATAAACAAAAACAGTAAGACGAGGGAACAAAAAAAAAAACATAAATAAAATTCAATTTTTATACACTCTCAATTTCCATCCCATAAATAAATTGTCGTGGACACGCACGAAGCATCTGCTCGATGGATGTTGACTTGCACACAATTGCACAAATGCAATTCACGAGGTATACAATTTGTCCGTCATAACATTAGACTTCTCAAAAAGTATTTGGGCGGCCCGACCTAGGTCCCACCTATTTGGTCGTGTTAGATACCGAATGATAATTGGAGCTCTGGGGACACATTGATCTCTCTCTTTTTAAAAAAAAAATAAAATAAAAATAAAGAATAAACCATACAAGTAGGAAAAAAGTTTCAAAAAAAAAAAGTTCAATGTCAACTTCACATTCTACCTCATCAAGTCTCTAAATCAACTACGATGTTTGGTAGTATATAAACGAATAAATTGTTACGAGTTTCACGTGATAGATTTACAAAAGGCAAATGAGTAAAAGACGACCGTCGCTATAGTTATTATTTTATAAATGTATCCTTCAACAAGTTTGAAAGAATGAGGTGAATTTGACTTCAGTGGTCAATCAAATTATTAAGAAGTAATTATTTTCACTTTTATTTTTATCTCTGAGCTAATTATATTTGGTATAATATTGATAAAAAAAAATTTAAATTTTTTTAAATGTAAATTAACTTCTTTGAGCAAGATCGGTGATTCGGCGGAAGCATTCTTCTAGCTTTAACTGGTCGCCGTGGGACACGTGTCAATCAGGCGAGGTAGAGAGGCGTTTATTCTTACTTGTTAGATTCAGTCCACGTACACGCCGTAATTGACCACGTTAATAGCCACTAGAATCACTCCACGTTTCACTGTCGATAAAAAACAACCGGCTATTCCAGTTACCGGTAAATCAGAAATATCCAGATTTCTTCGAAGAGCTATCTTCTTATCTTCCTTCCCAGTCCCATTTAAATACCCCTTTTGCTTCGCCCACACTTTCTGCAATTTCCCTTTACACCATAAGCATCTGACCATTGTTTTTTCTTGTAAGTGAATACTCTTCGGCTTACATATATATATATATGTACGCTGCCGGCAGACGGGAACCTGAGAGGCCCTTCTCCCCCGCCGCTCTCGGCTTCCCCCGCCTCCGTTTTTTCCGCTACCGCCGCCTCAGGTGATTAATTACTCTAAGCCGGCATATAGATATATATAAGTATACAAGCAAGCATTTATTT
Organism: Fraxinus sp. D2006-0159; assembly: GCA_903798375.1. Lineage (NCBI taxonomy): Eukaryota > Viridiplantae > Streptophyta > Magnoliopsida > Lamiales > Oleaceae > Fraxinus > Fraxinus sp. D2006-0159. The sequence continues at coordinate 19,059 of CAIGRQ010239382.1, read as the reverse complement.
ATATATATATAAGAATATTGAAATGCCATCGCCGAAGATTAATCGGAAAGGAAGCAACGAGAAGAACAAGAAGGGAAGGTTATCTGAAAAAGCGATGTCGTTTCACGAGAAAAATACTGGCGCAGTGACGGAGATGTTGCCGAGGCCAAGAACGGTGCCGGATTTGCTGGGTAGGAAAAAAGATGCGGTGAGTTCGACTGATTTGGGGGTGGTGCACGGAAAGCCGAAACTGACGAAGCTGCTTCTTAATGTGACGATTCAGAGGAGCCTTGGAGCTTTACAGGTTTTGATGTCGCCGGATGCGATGGTGGATGACTTCATTAAGGCGGCTCTACGACAGTATGAAAAGGAAGGCCGGCGGCCGATTATCTCCTCGACCGATTCATCTAGCTTCGATCTCCATTATTCCCAGTTTAGCTTAGAAAGTAATTAATCTCTCACTTTCTTTCCGTTGGATTTTCAATTTGATTTATGATTTGTTAATTCCGATATAAATTAATAATAATATACATGAATTAAGAGTTACTAACTAATTGAGTGGCATGGACAGGTTTGGACAGGGAGGAGAAGCTAATGGCGTTGGGGTCAAGAAATTTCTTTCTATGCCCAAAGGGGACGGCTGCTGCAGCAGCGGCAAGTGGCAGCTCCGCCGCGAACATGGCTGCCTCTTCCAGCTGTTCAAAGGAAGCTGATGATAAGCCTGTGAAGAAATGGTTGCCTTGGCTCAAATTCACGGATAATTAAAAACTGAATTACAGTCTCCATTTGTAGCAGTAATTCTTTTTTCAATTTGTATTGTAGTTTTATAAAATTAGATTTAAGTTCTAAGAATTTGTAAATTAAGGTTTCCTTTAATTTATGGTGGTTGCCAAATTGTCCACAGAAATTTAAGGCCATGTGTCCACTTGATCTGTAGGCATTGGACCGACCATGACGACAATTGCCTAAGTGTGTGCTGTGAAAAGAACTCCTTCCTTTCAATAAATAATAAAGGGTAACGGCCATATTTTTGGCCGGAGTTGGATCAAATATTTTGTTAGTTAACTTTCTGTTAATTTTGAATGGTTGATATTTATTCAGGATCTTGTTATATGTATATCAAAATTTACATAATGAATTATATAATATCACATGACATTATATCATTTGTCAGTTTAAAATACAGTCTAATTTTTTATTAAATCTTCTTATTCCACATTATTTCCGGTACCGCTTATATTCATTTTTTTTTTTTATGTGTAAGTAGCAAAATCATTTTATTTATGAACAGAATATAATAATTAACAATCTCCAATTTATGATGTAGACTAGCAATCAATGCAATTTTACTGTACATATAATTTTCGCTCTAACTCATATTTTTCGCAATCTTCTATTTTAGTTAAAACTCTATTTTGTGATATTTTTTGTTATTTTTAAGGTTTAATTCCGTTTTTAAGTAGGTTTTATGGGTTCCATATAAATAGAGTTATTATTTTCATTGTAAAACAAACAATTTGAGAGATATAATTGCAATGCATATTACTTTCTACTTGTTCTTCATTAAATTAATTCCGAACTTATAAAAAATTAAATTTGGCGTTCATCAATTTAAGTAAGGTTCATAAGTTTTATGGTCACGGGATCAAGATATTATTGACGATTGTTTTGATTCTTTGATTCAATAATTTATTGTGTCGAGCTTTTAAATGTTGATTATTGACTTTCTTAAGTTTGATTTAATCTGTCGTAGATTTCGTAACTTCAATTGTTACGTAGGATCGCATCACTAACAATGTCTAAAAGTTGTACTAACGCATTAGAGCATGCACAAATATGCATACAAAATTACGGGAATTTATGAGTTGTGGGGAGGACGATGTCAAGTTGTGTGAATGTGTGGTCGAATGGTATCAATCATGCCAATAAAGTTTTAATTGAGTGGGACAACGAAGGAATATTCATAATTTGCTGAGGAAAAATCTTTATAGATGAGATGAATCTATGTATGACACATTAATTTTGAAGATAAGAATCAGAAAGTCAACATAGTCGTGACTGGCAGTCTTTTTTGAGGCTTTGGGGAAGGACCCCAAAATTATTATCAAATTGATTTAACTTTCAAAGGTTCAATGTTGCTCATTTTTCTTTTTTGGATTATCTGATTGTATTGAACTTTGAATGTGACAAAGGCAAAGGGAACCTGATAATGCAATGCATCCAAATGTGTCTTTTCGAAACGCCAATCAAGGTCGAAATCGTATTATTTAATGATTACTCCATTCTTATCAATAAGGTCCATTGCGGCCTCTTCGATATGCTCGAATTCATCTGTAGACTTGACTCATCACTAATCCTAACGGAAGAAATGTATCTTTCGCATCTCCACTTGCTACCAATACTAAAAATAACCACCTGTCAACACTTTTTCGGTTGAGCACATCGTACCGGGTTTGATTAGTGCGGTTTATCTCTCATGTATGGTTTGCAGACTACTGCACATGGAGCAAGGTTTACACAGTACGCACTCACGGATAGCGGCTGCGGATTTTACGTCAAAAAAAAAAAAAAAAACCCGTTATTAATGAAATACTAAATATTTTAAAACACCTAAGTAATGAACACCACTAAATTATGTATGAAGCAATTATATGGATTATAGAATATAAATATCACGAAGTTATATGGTAAAACATCGTAAGCCAATGAAAACACCACCACCGCTAATTGATTTAGTGGCCACTAAACCAACTTTTTAAAGATATTTGAGCCATTAGACATATTATAATTAGTAAATCTAACAAACAATTCACATGTTTTGGTACACACTAGTATTGCATTAAATTTTATGGTATAAAAGATGAAATTTTAATTTCTATTTCTTGTTCAAGAATATCTCGTTAAACAAATTATAAAAAATTGGTCAACCTCGTGTAATGGACTAAAAACAAACATAATCATATGGTAAGTACGACTGGATAGTATCGAAGAAAAATAAAATTAATTATTTTTATTATAATTTTTTAGTTATATCTAATTTTATATACCAAATACATACACTTGAATAGAAATGTGTAATCGAATAAGAAAAAGGTAACATGTCATTTCAATTTAGTCGAATTTCCTAAATGGTATCCAATCAATAATTGTTAAACTAGCTACATGTGATGCATATTGATTATTCCTTTTTACCTAACTTTGAGCGGTCTAATGCTTGCTTTAATTTTGCTCAAACATTACATCTCATTTCATAATTTGTGGTATTTGATTATGAATAATAATTGTCAACCTCCCCCCTCACCCCCCCCCCCCCGCCCCGCCCAAAAAAAAAAGAATTAAAAATAAAAATAATATGAGTTTTAACTGGGATAATATAAGACCAATAATTTAGTGACTGGTGGAGGTGCGGGAGTAGGATAGTTCCATAATGAGATGGAAACGTCCAAATTAATGGCTCCTTGTAGGCTAGGTTACATCTAAGGGTGGCTATATTCCAACACCCTACCGCCACCCTCTCACATTAAAAAAAGTACAATAATATTTAAAATCCAACAATTCTTACATTTATTTCATTGGAACACTTTATTGAACTTTGATAATATGGTTTATTGTCCAAAATGCAAATAGTTTTGATTCTATTTATTAATTTTATAAGAAAATGAGGTTGAGATATAAAATATAGATAATTATTGGGTTAATTACCTCAATAGTCACTGAACTTTACTGAGAGTTTCCACCAAGTCAATGAACTTTAAAAACTACGTGGTTAACCAGTCACTGAACATTTGAAAAATCACCTCATTGGTCATTGAAATTTAAAAATCACCCCATTAATCACTGAACTTTGCAAAATATTTCTACGGGGTCACTGAACTTTGCAAAAAGTTTCCCAGATAGTCATCGGGTTCAGTGACCATCTGGGAAACGTTTGCAAAGATTAGTGACCAATGAGGTGATTTTTAAAGTTCAGTGACCAATGAGGTGATTTTTTCAAAGTTCAGTGACTAACCACATAGTTTTTAAAGTTCAGTGACCTGGTGGAAACTTTGGCCAAAGTTCAGTGACTATTGGGGTAATTAACCCGATAATTATTCGATAGAAGTTTTGGATCTATGTGCATTAGTTTATAATTCGAGGAGAAGGATGAAGAAATTTATGAAGAAGCTTATAAAGTATATGCTTTGGCCTATTTTGATGCGTAGTTTGATGAACACAATAGTCTAATTTTATTTTTTATGCATTCACTCTCGAGATCTTTTGGGGTATTTAATTTCTCCTCATTGTTTTCTCGTTAGCTAGAGTTGAGGTTGTATGTTCGAGCTGTTGTAATTATGCATAAATGTGTGGATTAGAAAAGGTTTTCAATATGTAAGACGATTGAGTGTAACTCTTCAAGTACAACATGTGCATATTAAATAGTCGTGACTTTTAGCTATGGTGTGATCTGGACCATCGATCATGTTCCAATCTAAAATGTGCGATATAATAATTAAAATGAACTCATCCCAAAAAATGCGATTTGAAATCTATAATCAAAACTCTGTTCGATAATTTTCATATCTCACCTACCTAATGAAACAACTAAAGATAGATACAGCAGTCTTGTTCTCAGCTCTCAGCATTTAAGTATAGACTGCAGGATTGACAATTATTCTCTTAGCCAACCTTCTTTGTCCCTTCATCAAATTTAATTCTGTCTTGCAATCTCTATCAAGACTCTTCAACACTGCAGAAGGAGTCCAATAATTCTAAGTAAACTTTGATTTTTAGTACATTGAACAATTTTTGTTGATACCGTAGACGCCATGTCTTAATAGTATTATATTCGAGAATTCAACACAATAATTAGGCACAATCAGTTTTTGTTGTTACCGTGGCGTCTGTCTTTTAGTTACATTTTTTTTTCTTTTCTGAAGTTACTTTCTTAGGGTCTGTTTGAGTCAGATTTTAATTAAATCAAAGCTGAACAATCAATATCAACCACATATTTCATGGATCTCACATCTTTTCAACAACACATTTCAAAAACTTCTATCGCAATCCACTTAAAATCTGATTTTAATCTACACCAAACACAATTCAAGTATTCAACTACGCTACAATAGGCCACACAGTCCGTGGTAACCTATTAAGGACATGTTTGGTATGATTTTTGAGAATTTAAAAGGAGTTTTTGAGATTCGTTTGATTAATTTTATGAAAATACTTCTGCTAATTAGAAGAAGTTATAGAGGAAATTGATCCAATGCGTCCTTCCTTTAAGAACATTTTCAAAATAAAAAAGTCTTTTAAAAGTTAATTTTCAAACAAAAATTAAGATAGTTTCCTCGTAAGCTTAAAGACTTAAAAAAAAAAACTCGACAAAAACAAAAATAAAAAAGCACGCAAACGGGGCCCTAAGTGTCACCTGTCAACAGTCTAGTCATCTTTCCATTGTTTTGGTTCACAAATCAACCTCTTGAGTGGCCGCCACTAATCAGATTTCTTAACATATTTTAACAATTAATAACACACAACGGTACAGTTATTGAAATACCTAAAATTTACCATCGCGATTTTTTGCTGATGTAATCCTTGAATTTGATACTTGTCTTTAAGTTCGGTGTCATTTTATTGAATTTTGATGCTCAAAGTTAGATAAAAGTCTTGTGCATATGAGCTCCTCTAAGTAGTGGTCTAGGAACCAACTTTTTGCATTACTCGGCATTCCTTAGCCTCATCGATCGTCCCAATTTGATCTTGTCTCTTTCGGAGTCAATCCTGGATGGCATAGTCGACTAGATCCATTAAGCAAGATGGGACATATGTCACATATTCTAGCCAACTAATTATGGTATTCTAGGACGACCATGTTGGTCGCTCATACATTCTTCAAATTGATCGATTGACGATGGTGTGGAGTGATGATTCACTTGATGAATTGAATTTGCCATGCCTACTAAGTCTCTAAATAAATGTTGAATATCTGCATATTATTCTTATTGCATAAAATGAATTTAACCTAAATACTAAAAATGTAAATCTTCTTCTTCAATTAAAGTGTTTAGTAAAAAATCGAGTTCAGAAATCCAAAGCACGAGCAGCAATGAGAGGCAGAAGAGACGTGAGGTGGAGGAGAATTTTGATCATTAGGTTAATAGGTTTTAGGTTTTAAGTACTAATTTTCTTTTTAATATTTTTTAGTTTATTGGATTGGGTTGGGTTTTAATAGATAACCCGGAACCCAACCTAATCAGACCTAAAATTTGATCTCCCAACCCAATACAATTGAACTAAAAAAAAAATAATGGGTCGGGCTATCGTTGTTGGATCTGAGCAGCCCAATTTCGATTGTTACTAGGTCCTTTTAATTGGTTGGTCCTGCCCAGAAAACCTACAATTAATTGATCGACAGTTTGGTAAACATTCCCCCCAGTTAGTAAAACGAACAATCAAATCGTTGGGGGTTCAGCTCCTCTCCCTCTGTATCTCTTCTGAGATCGGCAAGGTGCAAATCTGCAATCCAGAATGAATTATGGATCGCTTATCAACCTCAAAATATATATTTCTCTAAATGACTGAATCACGGTAATTTTACTTGATGCATTTTTGTATGTATTCGTATCGATTTGCTTCATGTAGATCTCGTCTTGATTTTTCAGTTGCTTTTTTCTTTGATCTGTCTGTTTCGTGTAATTATTCTTCGTCTCTTCTTCAGAGCATACGAATTCAAGCATATTTGCAAATATATTTATTTTTTTTTATTGATTTTTCTTCAAAACCGATCGCATAGCGGAGTGGATATCGCGTTAGACTCCGAATCTAAAGGTCGTGGGTTCGAATCCCACTGCGATCGTATCCTTCTTTCCTTTTCTTTCCTTTTTTTGACTGTTTTCTAAATTTTTTCTACACTTTTTAATGGTACAAGTTTTTGAAGTGATAAATTAAGTAAATTTTTCATCAGTTTGTTAGTACATAGATGCAATTCTTACTATATTTATAATTCTAACACATCAAGCTCATTTGTTCAGCAATTTTAGGCTATATTTGAACACTCAGGGAACTTCTTGTTGTGCAATTCAATTCAATACTCTGGAATGAATTGAAGCCTTTCTCAACGTGACATTATTTTATAATTTCTAAACAAAATAAAAATAGCCGCTTCTTATAGCTTGTTGACTTATGGAATAGCACTCTTGCTGCATAGTTTGATGGAACGTGTTCAGAGAATGTTGTGCATGAAATTCTTTGGAGGTCTTGAAAATGTTGATTAAAAAGTTCTGTAGTAAGATACTGTAGAAATTCGATTCTTGACTGTTGTATAGTTTAAAATGTTCAGATAATGTTGTCCATAGGTTCTTGATTGCTGCATGGTTTAGTGGAATGCATTTAGATATTGTTGTCCATAAAAATCTTGGGAGGTCTGGAAGTGTTTGAAAAAGTGGTAATAACACGAGAAACTCAATTTACAATTTTCGATCTAAAATTGTTGTTAATGAGTGCTATAATAGGGTTAGAATGCAAGTGATTTGCTAGTTGCTTGAAATTCTTAAGCAAACACACCATGCAAGTTCACATTAATATATGAAACTATTTTCCTTGTTGCTCATGTCAAGAGTTTTGGCTTTATTGACAGCTTTTGAGCAGAACCTTATTCAAAAACAAGCTAGATAAAGCTGGTGTCCTACCCAGATTCTGGAAAATGTTGAATCAACTACTGTGTTTAGAGCATTTAAAAGTTAACAAGAAATATCACGCTTGAAATGTCATAGAAACATCAAAATTTTCAGCCCAAAATAAAAAGTGATTGTTTGATATTTGGTCTGGAGGCCAAATTATATGATGGTATATGGACCAATTTCCGTGCATTCGTTTAGAAGTGTAATTTTATTTTATTTTATTTTTTTTCGTGTGCGTGCATGCGTGCAGAAGTCCAATGATTGGGTTTAAAATGATTGTTATTGAACCTTTCTTCTGACTAGTTGGATAGTTGAGTTCCATTAATATTTGATTGCTCATTTGCTCCTTGTTGAGCTTTCATGTCATGGTATGATGGTATTTGTGCAATCAAAGCATCATTGTGATGGGACTCATTTTTGTTTCATTATTCCCAAAATTTATATGAATTGAAGATTAGAAAATGGGACGTGCAAGCAACAGAGCAGCATCCTCATACATGTTTGTCTTGCTAGCTATAAATCTTGTCCTAATTTGGTTTAGAGGCATTACTATGCTGTACATAATTCGCTTATCCGTTGAGGCAATGGAATTGCACGATACACGATCAAAACAAACTAAGCTTGTCAAATTAAATATGAAAGCATTTACACTTTTTTTTTCTTTCCAATTCATGTTATACCACAATATGCTCAGTGCCTTAGGATGATACGACTTAAATTGCACTCTTCAACGGACTCCAGTCAGAAAGGTTGATATTTGGTTTTGAGTTAGTAGTAGCGAATAAGTCTGCAGACAGGTTAATTTTCGGATTCAGCTTATTCCGGTTGCTTCACTATTTCAACTTTCAGCATACCACACAATCCATAATGCATGGTAACATATTCAAAACTGTGTAAAATTCAGAACAATTTCATATTAGATTCTTTGCTGACCTCAATGTCTCAAGTCAGGCAAAACCATAGGACATTCACTCAATTGAAGTGAAACATTATGTATATTGAAAAGCTAGCTCAAAAGGAACAACAATTGACCGCAGGAACTACAAAACCGATCCTGTCAAGAGATTGAAAAGTTAGAAACTAAATAAAAATTGGGGTATGCAAGGATAATATGTTTAACTTGTGCACTAAATCTCTTCCTTTCTCTAATGAACCTTTCCTTTTCAAGTGATTTCTGAAATGCATCTTGGCAATGGGTTCACATCGATGATTTGTTTGCAGCGCAAATCTCATTCTCCAACTTTTGCCAGTCGCAAGGGGAAAGCTGACAGAACTTGGACTCGATCTCTCAGAAGGAAGCTGATAAGACTGGAATGATGGAATAGTCGACGGAGCCGCCTGCTGTTGAAGTTTCCCCTCCTTCCACCTTAAATATGACTGCTGTAACTTCCATGGAACCTGTCATCAAAGGACAAAATTATTAATTTGGAACTTTAATTTTGCATGATATTAGTCAGGAGCAACATCCAAATTTATAGTAGTGGGGAAAAAAAACCAGAATTTGTACAGCATAATGATTATGTTGATTAGAATTTGAAGTGGCTGAATTTAGAGGGAGAAAGTGGAGTGAATTAAATAACTGATCTAGCTTCTCAGAGAAATATTGACTTCTCACCCCCACCACAAGAAGGAAACACTGTAGCATGAAAATAGTAAAGGGCCAATCAAATTCAAGGATATTTCATACTTACCGTTGAGAGAAGGCCAGAACTAGCAAATGATAAGGAGGATGCTGCAAATGTTGACTTCCCATATTTATTTCCCTTCTGATCACTGTTTACCGATTTTTGGTCTTCAATTGATCCAAAACTCGAAGGGGTAACATCATCTTCTTCTTCCTCCTCATCTTCCTCATTGTAAGTTTTCTCTAATGGGCTTACTTCTTCAGATACAATATCATCCTCATCAAGCCCATGTTCTACTTTCTTTTCCGCTTCTTTCTGCATTCTCTTTAATTCCTCATCCAAGTCTTCCATGGCCTCCTTCAGAGACAATTCAGCTTCCATCAATTCAAGTTCTTTCTTCAATAGCTCTACCTTTGTCTCACTGTCTTTCTTCTTTTTTTCAGTCCATTTCTCCAATTTGTCCACCATTGGTCTACAAGCATTTTCTACAGCTGATACAAGAGACTCCCACCAGTTGCCCTTCTTGACACTTGCTACTCGTCCATAGAACTCATCAAACCCAAGGGGTAGGAACTCAGCCTTGTCTGGGTCGATATCTTCCCCTTCCTTTAGAGGAGGTTGCCAAAATAAGCGGATGCCATGTTCTTCATCATCCACATAGTTGATAATTCTTCCTGTTGGAGTGTGTACGATTAGGGGATCCTCAGTGTATCTGAGTTTTGATGGATCTTCGGGATCAGGTTCTGGTTCTTTATTAATGAGAAGAAATTCTGGTTTTTCATCTGATCAAACAAACACAAATTAACATAATCCAAATTTATGTACACTGAAGGCAGGTAACTATATAAAAGTTTCTGTAAACCCGTGATGGAGTTAGAATAGAAACCAAGACCATAAATAATGAATAAACCAAGAGTTAAGAAAAATTTGTATTTAGTACCGTTAGACCACCAGTATTCAAGCTCGGCAGGCATAGGTAGCCGTAATGGAGCTCTATAGAATGAGTTCAGCCACATCTCTCTCTCTTGATCCACCTCATGGACGTACACTTTCCAATAGTCTGGAACCTGCAATCATAAACACGTCATTCAACATTCCTGAATAGAGCAGTAACTACATAATCATCAATTTATCATTGTTTGGTTTTTACTTCATAAAATTGATTGATAAAGCCTGGTGCCATCCACACTTCATCTTCCTCATAGAAGTAGGGATGTTGAGGATCGGAATATGGACCCCTCTCTTCTCTGACCACTGCGTGGGTAAAACATAGCTTAAGTAATAAATCCCATAATTGTATACGTTTGACAAAATTTTTGTACCACTCAAATTTAACAAAAAAATAGTGAAAAGGGGGCACTATCTGGAAATGCATGTACAAATATGTTTTTCCTCTCTCTCTCTCTCAAGTTAAAAGCATACCTTACTGCTGACATATTGAACTGCACATTTCTAAGATAGATTTACGTGGGCAATCTACAAAGTAGATTAACCTTCCAGCTTAGAATATAACAAGAAGCGCACCTCTTATTGAAGCTAAAGAGAAAATTTGCCCATTTAGTTCTCAGAGGTATTCACCTCACAAGCTAACATGGTGATGAGAAAGCGACTATATCTAAAGGACAATGCTTCTGGTACATCACGAGGTGCATCGGGGGTTACACCCCTCTCACATGGGGGGTGGGACCCATTGAAATAAAAAAAAATTATTTCAATGGGTCCCACCCCCCATGTGAGGGGGTGTAGTCCCTAATGTACACCATTTTGATGTACAAGTGGAAATGTCCATATCTAAAGTACCACAGATATTACAAATCGGTATATAGGATCAAAATATTCTAATTTTGTTAAGCACCCTTGCACAGGCACGTTGTAAGTAACATTTAATATAACTGCAAGCACAAGTATCCTTTGGACTCGTGCAGGTTCAAATTCCCTTTTGATCACGATTAAATCAACATCTGCAGATAATCAGGAATTCACGCAGAATGAACCAACGACCAAGTGGTCTCATAAAAACTGTCATTTAAATTCCACCATAATAACAGGCAATCATGCTCTCTCTCCACACCGGTGCTGTTGCTGCTGCAGAGGCCATCACCATCCATCCCGCATCTTTCTAATTACTACACTAAGAACCTACATACACTAACTGCAATCTCCAACAATTGCAGCATGAGAGAAGAAAGATAACATTCATCATGACTTCGTAATATGTACAGGTCACTGACTTTATTAATTGTTTCTATTTCTTTTTATTTCCTCGAGGGAAAACACATAATATAAATGAGTGCCTAAACAAGCCCTGAAGAGTGTCAAATCTCACAATCTAAGTTAGCCTGCTTAGTCAAATTTTAAATTCAACATTGGCCCCAAGCATTTGGAAGAGGTTTAATGGCCCTCTTTCATTTTCAACTCTAAAGCTCTTTAATCAGCATGGCAGTTCTCCAACATTATACCCCAGGCCAGGTGAAAATTTACAAAACATCCAATTCGTTTTTTTATTTTAGTGTGTTATAGCTAACAGCCATTGGAGAAAAATCCTGATCAACTCGGAGTCGAAGACTCTATGACAAAAGGGTATCAAGGCATTAGCTAATGATGTGAGCTTGAACAAGCATGGCAGTTCTCCAGCATTATACCCCAGGCCAGGTGAGAATTTATAAAATATCTAATTCATTTATTATTTTGGTGTGTAGTAAAATATTCATCCTAATCAACTCAGAGTTGAAGACACTCCGGGACCAAAGCGACAAGGCATTAGCTAATGATGTGAGCTTTAACTAGCGTGACAGTTCTCCAACATCGATACCCCAGGCCACCCAAAAATTTATATAACATTTGATCATTTATTATTTAGTGTGTCATAGCTAAGGCTAACAACTATTGCAATTAAATGTTCATCCTAATCAACTCAGTTGAAAACTCTGCGACCAAAGGGAATCAAGGCATTAGCTAATGATGTGATCTTTAACCAGCATGACAGCCCTCCAAAATCAATACCACAGGCCAGGTGAAATCTAGAAAACATGCAATTCATTTATTATTTTAATGTGTCATAGCTAACAGCCATTGATATATTTTAATTTCATATCATCCCAATTTTACTTTTCCATATTCTATCTATTAGGACATTTTTTTCAGCTAGGAATTTAGACTCATCTTGATAGGCAAGAAGGCAAACCAGTACTGAATTTGATTAGAAATTAAATTTCTCTACTTCAATAGGTTAAAAAGTTTGCTTCAATGATTACTTCTCCAACAACATAAACTTTTTACTAGCTAATCTGTGTCCTCCGGAAGAAGAAACTTATGAGTGAGAAAAAGAAAAGAGAATGCAACATACTTCCATCAGGTTTATTGACAAACATCCGAGCCTTAGCTGCAGCTACCTCTGCTATGCCCGCATGCATCTGAGATAACATACTATTAGTGTTTCTCACCACCACCTGGTAAAAAGCCGAGAGAGATGAGAGAACGGAGAGAACATTCTAAAATTACCGCGGAAATATCTGCATTGCAACCATGTGGATTCTCCAAAAGCTCTCCAAAATAAAAACGTCCCTGAAAAGTACAGAAACTAGTTTGTGATGCATTGCCCAAACATATACGAAGCTATATCCATTTTTATTGAATTAAAAAAATTATAAATAGGAGAAAGAATTACAAACATTGAGGACAAGGTGCTTTCAAGTACGTAAAAAGAATTGGGAGAAAGTGATAATCGGAGAAATAAATCCATCCAACTTGTTGCACATTTGACAATACAAGTGCACTATTGTTAAAAGAAATGATCACTAGTCAGGAGGAAACAACTTTAGCCTCTTTCATATTCTTACATATGTTGTACGCTCGTTGACCTCATAGACGCCACAACCATGCATTCTCCCATGCTTCCATTGACCGGCATATCGATATCGGCCTTTCTCCCTGGCATTTATATTAACATAAAAAATGTGAAAAGATAATGTAAATCCCTATAAGCAGCAAATGAAGAATGGAAGTGAAGTTTATGCACCCCTCATATTAGAAAATTTATAACTTTTATTTATGGATTCAAAAGGAGAAGCGTTTTCATTCAAACTCGAAATATATTCTTGAGGTAGACTCCAAATTCATTCTCAGTGTTCATAAGGAATACAAAGATGCTAATATTACATCCATCTACATAAACCTTCCAAGAACCTAGCTATTAAACATAAGTGCTTGTTTGGGAGAAATTATCATCCCATTATAATTTAAAAGGTCAAAGTTAAACACAACTACCATCCACTTATTATCCACACATTTCATGGGACCCAACTACTCCTTTTATTATAATCCCATTATAATTTCTCCCAAACAAGCATGTTCAAAAAAGTGAAGCAAGTATTTTATTATCATTTCCTAATTCCTTTCAGAGATAAAAGAAACTCAGATGTGTAATAAAACATTTTCTTAAAGCTATATCATGCGTAATGGACTTCTGTATCTCATGGAAATTAGCTACAGCCAATTCTATAACCAATAAAGCACTTGGAACAAGTGTTAAAGGAATGACCACCAAGGCAATATAAAAATGTGGTGCCACATTTACTCAAAGCATTCAAATTGGACGTCTCAATAGTCGATCAACGCTGAAAAATAACAACACTACAATGACAGATTCAATGATTGCACAATAACAAGATGCGAGCTTGCAGAATATGTACACCAGAAAAGATATGGGAGGAGTTATAGGTACGGTGAAAGAGGGAGGAGTTAGTGCAATCGTCAGCTCTTGGATTGAACATGAAACTTACGGTTTCTTTCCGAACTGTCTGATCCATTCTTCGTTCTCATAAAAAGGTATTTCATAATTTCCATTGGCTAAAAACATACTATCTTCGATATCCATCTCTAGCCATTTTCTATCTTCAGGGGACATAAAGTCTCTTGAAATTATTTGCCCTTCAGCTCGCATCTTTGCTTCGAGCCTGGGAAATAGGACAAAAATTATCCAAATGATATTATAAAGCTCCTACGGTTCGAACTGTAGATTAATTATATAAGGAGTTAATATAGCAGCAATAGATATACTTGGAACCGGGCACAGGTTCTATGTTGGGAATTTCCACTTCAACAACCCCGTGACCTTCCATGTTATTTTGAAGCCATTCTCCTTCATACCTACAAGCCACAACGAATTCTTAAGAACATCTTATGAGGCACATGTGGACATTTGATATGAAGTTAGAAGAGTCTTCATGAGCGGGTATCAAAGACCGCACATTCTTGCACATTTGAAGTTGTAATCACATCAAAAAAGTATTGCAGGAACTATGTTAACAAACCTGACCAGCCCTCTCTCAGCGACATAAACACCTTTACCATGAGCCAAGTCATCCCAAACAGTGCCTTCATACCTTTGAAAAAATAAAAATTCATTAGTGCTCGAGATATAGTATGGAAGAAGAATGTAGTACATAGAACGATAGACCAAAATCCTCACTCGTCCCAGTAAATCCATACCTAACCTCCCTCTAGTAATGGTATGCACTAAAAGAGCATGAACCAAATAAACTTTTTAAGTGCCAGGAACTTTTAGCTAATATTTTAACAAGACCAATCATTATCCAGGGAATTCAGACACTCATGCAAATTAATTTTGCATTGGGTAATATTAACATTGGAAGCAAGGCAGCAGAGTTTTTTTTTCCTTCAAAAAAAGAAGGAAAAAGAACTTCAAATCCAAGTGACTTTTGAGATACCCATAGTAATCTATAGACTATAGTCACGGATCTAGAAACAGATATCTTGCACCAGTCGCTAGAATGCTACTACAGAATCAATACTTCAATAGCATATTGAGAAAACTGCAACTGATAGGAATCAAAACAACCAGCCATTTTAAATAAATGAAACACCAAATAATGTGAACTTGGAACTTAATAATATAACCTCTAAAAATGATTAGATTATACCATAAAAGTAGAGTTAAATCAATAAAATCTTACCAAACTATCACATAATAAAAAGTAAATGCACTTTTCTAACACGTAGTATAAAAGAAACAAGATTTCAATCTTCCATCGTGATAATGGTTCAGTCTCTGAATTATGATGCAGCAGAAACATCGAAGTGAATGCTTTAGTCGTTAGACCTTGCTTTCTCGATCTTCCATACAACAGTTATAACATCATTATCATGCACATCAAACTGTATTTTAAACTTCACCAAACTTACAGTAGAAACCAAACGGCATCCTAATCAATCCTTCCTCTAATCAAAGCACAGATAGCATTAAGGCTTCATTTGGTCAATAATAAAATGATGTGCGCCGCAACACTTTTTGTGGAGGCTCCATTTAGTTATTATGTGAAAAAACACGAGTTCATTTTCATATCTGGGGTTTGATTGATACAGTTAATAGAATACGTTACAATTAAGGTGGTAGTTGGGGTTGTGCTATGACACAACAGTAGTAGTTCTGGCCCAAGGAAGTGGAGGCTACTTTTTACTACTATAGAAAGTGAAGGTGCCATTAGCATACACAGGATGGAAGATGCAGCATTTACCCGTAACGTGTTTTCCATAATTCTAACTTCGATAACAGACCAAAAAAAAAAAAGTTCTACATTGAACAAACAAAGCCTGAACAAATTGAACTTTTCAACACTAAGATAATCTCTAAAACTAAGGCTGCAAAATGAAAAGTGTTAGATATGAATATTAAAGCAGAAATGCTGAAAAACCCCAGAATGTTCTTTTCTTGTCTTTATGGAATCAAAACTTAGTTCAGTTGCAAGAAGAAAAAGTAGCGTAAAATGCACCATAATAAACCATCCAAAGATAAGAACAAAAGTTTCAAACTTCTCCAATATAAATTTGCAGCTAAAGTACTTACGAGCTGTCATCTGCGAAAATGTAGCTAACCCATTTCATGAACTCCTCAATCCTATCCAACTCCTCAATCACCGCCTTGGGGTTGGAAATATCATAATGATTATCCGGAATCACCGGAAAACTCTTCCGGTACGGAACATAAAATGGAGCAATGGGCGGGTCACGTCCAGCCTTAATCTCGTCACTAATAATATCCACCTCCTCTTCGTCAACCCAATTCGGATCCCACCCAGGTTTGGTCATCGCAATTGGAGCATCTCCCCAGAGCTCCTTCAAGTCCTCCTCCCTCCAGTTCTCTGGGTCCCTGGGGAAATCAAATAGGTCCTCGTGATAGACGTAGTCTTCTTCTTCCTCTTCCCGTTCTTTACGAAGGCGCTTGGAGTTGAGTACCTTGGTGAAGCGGCGGATGTTGGACTCCGCGGTGTTTTCGGAGTCCGAGTCGTCGGGTCCAGTTTCCTGGGCGGTGCCTCCGGGCCGGGTGTAGGATAGTGGTTCATCGTCAGAGTCGGAGTCCGAGTCGTCAGAGGATTCCGAAGGGGTAGACTTGGATTCGGATTCGGATTCATCTTCTGGGTATTTGAGTTCCGATTGGGTCTCTTCCTCGTTCGACATTGTTGGTTTTCAGAGCTTCCTGTGAGCAAAGAGCAGAGTGAAGGATAGGAGATAAGGTGGGAAGTTAAGGGTATACGAAAACGCTGAATGTATATTTTGAAAATAAAAATTTTCCAATGTTCTAAAAAAATTGGTCAGATACTTGGATCCGAATTGCAAAGCCCGTTTGCTAGGTATCCTTTAAAATTTATTTTTAACAAACAATTCTCTCAATACTATAATTTTATTTTAATTAAAAAAGATTGAGGAATGAGTAACTTGTTGAATCAATTTTTTATTTTGTAAGAATATAGCAATGAGAAGACAATCTGAAAGACAAAAAGGGCTGCCAACCCAATTCTTTTGTATTTTCGCTTGTTTTTAGTGATTTTTAGTTTCTTTACTCGTATATTATTCGTCTTGAAAGAACTTGGTGAATTTTCCTAGAACTAATCATCTCGAATCCCTGTCTTGCGCCAAGCTTTATGCATTCTAATGGCTTGTTCACATACATAAAATCACTTTAAAAATGTAATCACTTTTGTATTTTGATGACATGATTGTGTCGAATAATATTACACTTATATTTTTAATAGCGTTGCAATAGGGTTACAATCGTGAATATATATAATGAAATACTACTTCAAAACCCGATGAGCATTAGAATCTAAAACTAACTGGAGGTAAAGAAAGGGAAAGAAATATTAGAATTATATTGAAACATCTATTGTGGAAGCTTAATTTAAAATCTTCCTATTTGGGAATATAACTCATGACGTCTTAACTTGCAATCTCACATTAAGTTTTTGTTTGGTTTAGATAAAACTCAAATTGATTTTGTAGATTTTGATAAAAGTTAATAAAATGTACGGTTGAAATGTTGTGAATACGATGAAATATGTGGTTAAAATAAATTTTAAAAATAAGAGTCAAACTTGAGCTAAAAAATACAATTTTACTACACGTACATCAAGTTTGACATTATGCTGAGATGACAACTTTTTATACGTTGATTTTAACAACACTTCAAATAATCAAGACACAAATTTTGACACATCACACGGTGTCAACCTCAATGTACACTTTGAATGTGCAACTAGCATAATTGAATATATATATATACTCCCTAGCTATGGACATAATTACATGTCAATGTGTGCGCACATTTGGATCTAGTCAATGTTCTAAAAAGCGTAAAGCGTTGTGTAGCATCGATGTCGAGAATCAAGAAGTACAAGATTAAGCGTGTCAATGCGAAGAATAAGCGTCATAATGCGTTTCGTATTTTTAATATTATTTTAATATTATTTTAATTATTTTTAAGACATTAAATATATTTTTATGTAAAAAAAAAATTATGAAAAAAAAGAGGATAAGACGCGCTTAAGTGCGCTATAGCGACGTTTAATCCAGCTATAGCAGTCAACAAAAAAGGTTGACTACTTTTTTATCTGAATACCCCGAAGCGGAACGTTTTCGCCACGCTCCGCGCTATAACGGCGCTATTTCTCGCTATTTAAAAAACTGGATCTAGTATAATCAACTCAAAAAGGAGACTACATTTTAGTGGCTCAACTCGGGTCAAACAAATGTTCTGTTCTCTTTCATTTTCTGCAAACAACTGGTTTATTGGGCTCCATCATTGACATTATATGATCAACTCAACGATTAAGGTCCAGATTATTCGAGAGACCCTCTAGTTTTAGTGTTTTACCGTGAAGGAGAAAAAACGTAGCCTTTTTAGATCTCTAAATTTTTACAGATGTACACTTTGGAAAAAGAGGGAATAAAATATTAGGTTCCTGTTTGATGATTATTATTTTAAAAAAATAGAGTTTTGAATAGTGATTTTTGAAAAATTTATGATTACAAAGTAAGAAAAAATATGAATTTACGTGTAAAATATTTTATTATATAAATGTATGATAGAAAATGAATATAAGAAGTAAAGAGCTTTGTTTAAAAGAGAGATAAACATGTATAGTAATAGAATTCTTCAAAGAGGAAATTATGCTACACACCCACTTTTCAACAAATATTTTAGATTTACTATTCAATTTTTTATTAACCATATATACTGTTTTTTATTTAGTAAAAATGGAATATGAAAAAGTATTCAAATATTTAACTTTTCATTATTTAGCTAAGATTTCTCCAACAAACACGTCATTACATTCATGTACAACTTTCACACCCAAATTAAACTCAATTAAATAACAAATCCCTAAATTATAGTCTTTTCACATTCCACATCCAAAATTCTCAAAATTTCGTCTCTTCCAAATCACCCAACAAAGATTTCTCCATGCCAAATTCTTAATTCGATCTTCTACGGATTTAAC
>CAIGRQ010239275.1:0-12010 GCA_903798375.1 Fraxinus sp. D2006-0159 | reverse complement strand
CTCGTGCTCGTCTTTTGACGAGTCCAAACGGCTCGTTGATCACTACAATACGAGCCGAGCGGACGAGCTACTCGGCCCGATTGCCACCTCTAGTACCAAACATGGACTGAAGTTATGAATTAATATGCATATTATACTCAATTTATTTCTATTTTGTCTTCTTCTAGAATAATATATGTATACCATTTTATTTAACAAAGACATTTAATTAATACACATAAATCTCACTTATCTACCTTTACACCCCCACCCACAACAATTAAAGGGGCAAAAGGGAAAAATGAAATGCGAAGGATATTACACGTTATACATATGATATATTTGGCAGGACTTCTGCATTTGTTACTATTTTTTTTGTAGAAAAAACTCGTTAAAAATTTTTCTATAAAAACACTTTTATTCAAATAAAGTACTTTCAAAAACTTAGTCAAACAAGTTTAAAATTAAATTTGTAATCTCATAAACATATTTTGACGGACACATTTAGTACTCGTTTGGCTTCATTAAAATTATAATTCATTTTTTTGCTTCATATCAACCACACATTCTCAAATAAAATAATATTATACGTAAATTCGAAAAAAAATTCTTTTTTAACAACACATTTTTCAAAAAAAATATTATTTCAAGTTATAGGGGGTATTTGAGCATCATTTTTTTTTTAAAAATGTATTTTGGAATAGTAAATTAATCGAGAATGTGTAATTAAAAAAAGAATGAAATTTTTTTAATTTACATATAATATTATTTTAATGATTAAAGTAGAATTGAAAAGAAGAGAGAAAAAAAAAATACTTTTGAAAAATGAGAATCAAACACGGATATAATCTCAAATAATAAGGGGCGGCCGGGACGCATAATAATTGTTACATGAACTTGTAATTGAGAGCTAACTTGACCACATATTCTGGAGGGCATTTTTGTCTATTCACATAGCTCTCGGGGTCCTGGATGGTCCCATTCATTTATTTCCCTCTTTAATTCTGAATCGTCCAAACATAAATTCGCCCACTTTTATGTTCAAATGAAGTTTAAAAAATATTAACGTTATTGACCGTTGTACTTAGCATGCAAAACCTTACATTACATACATAATCCATATTTACAAACACAGATTCTACGTCGTATTATCGAATAATACATCCTGTTCCTGGATTAATACAAATCATTTAAGAGAGAGAGAGAGAGAGAGAAGCAAACCTAAATCTGAAGCCAAAACAGAGCTTCTATAAAGAGAGATCCTCTCTCTTTTTCTCCATATCCCTCCCTTAATCTCTCTCTTTTTCTTTCTGCATTGCTTCCTCTCTCTCTCTGATGCAAGCCTACGTTTGCATTATTACAAGCTACTGGTGAGTGGTGTCTTCTGGCAAAGTCTTAGATACAGTATAATCATTTTCTTTCTTGGACGCTAATATACAGTCGTCTAATTCACCTTTCCGTACATGTTACACGAAAGTTTCTACATTGGGTTTTTTTGTGTATAAATTACTGTGGAAGGTTTGAGCTAGTGATTTCTGACATTCCAGCTCTACCTCCATTTTTTTTCTTGCGTCCCTCAGAAGCAAAACAATATAAATATTCTTGAAGTTTTGGCAAAGAAAAACCCTATATATACACAAGCAGATCTTCACTTTTCTATCAAATCCCCTGTTTTCCTCTGTTTTTTTCACTCCCAAACACACAGGAAAAAAAATGGATCAGATTTCATCCACAACAACATTCGAGGGTGTTGGAGATGATATCAGTGAGCAATTTAGCATACTTTGGGGTCAGATCAAAGCCCCATTGATTGTCCCTTGGCTTAAAGTTGCTGTATTTTTATGCTTGATAATGTCAGTCATGTTGTTCATTGAGAGGGTTTACATGGGAATTGTTATCACTCTTGTGAAAATTTTTGGTAGAAAACCAGAAAAACGATATAAATGGGAGCCTTTGAGAGATGATCTAGAGCTGGGAAATTCAGCTTATCCCATGGTTCTTGTTCAAATCCCAATGTACAATGAGAAAGAGGTCTTTTTCTTCTCTCTTCATATTTCATCATTCATTCTTGAATTCTTCACCAAATTTCTTGCAAAATCTTGATGGCATTTCTGTACATGTATATATAGGTATATCAACTCTCAATTGGGGCTGCATGTGGCCTTTCTTGGCCATCCGATCGTATAATTATTCAAGTTCTCGACGATTCAACGGATCCTGTAATCAAGGTAACCCATTTAACCCTTCCTTTCTACATACATGAATCCTTTTTTTTTTTCTGTAAATTTGATCAATTTTGCTTTTGTTGTGTGGTAGAATCTGGTGGAACTGGAGTGCCAAAGGTGGGCAGGCAAGGGAATTAATATCAAGTACGAAATTCGTGACAACAGAAATGGATACAAAGCTGGAGCATTAAAAGAAGGATTGAAGCACCCCTATGTGAAACTATGCGATTATGTAGCAATTTTCGATGCCGATTTTCAACCCGAACCCGATTTCCTCTGGCAAACCATCCCTTTCTTAGTTCATAATCCTGAACTTGCCCTCGTTCAAGCCCGTTGGAAGTTTGGTAACAACTCGCCCTTCAAAGTTCCATACTATTTTGTATGATAAAGATATGATTAATTTACTTTATAGTAACATTATTAATAATTGCTAAGTGATATTATAAACTGTCGGTGGCAAGATATTGACAAGGATTGTGTCACGTCTTACAAGTCCATAGACACCACCATCTACAACTTTTAGTTGGCTTTTTAGCTTCAGACACGTGTGACTCGTCTCATAATACTAGTAGGAGTTGGAACAGGGGACTTACAGAGGGGCCGGCCGCACATGCATTAAAAAATATATATTGCACGAATCCCATCATGTGTGTTATCTGTACAATATCTGTAAAAAAAATTCTGTACACCGAGGGAGTTGGAAGAGTTGGGCTCGACTGAAGTGGATTATACTAGACAGTACAATGTACCGACATTGAGTTCAATGTTTTATTTTGACTCATGAAAAAAGTTGTTCCTGCTGGTGGAAGTAAAAAGGTAGCGAGGGTACATATCCAAAGTGATTGATTTCTTGTTGAACACTTGTTCATGTCTGGTGGATGGACATAAATAACCCCGCAAAACTTTTTATTTTTAATGAAAAAAGCTGCCATGTAGCTTAAAAAATCCAAATATGAAGAGCAAGATCTACGGCCGTTACACATGCCAGAAAATCTTTCATTCTCCAAAGGGAAGGGGAGTGCATTTTTGGAGTTAGTAATAATGATAAGGGTATATTTGTCATTCTGTCTGGTCTTTCTAAGGCCAAGCAATTGCATGTGATGTGCTACTAGTGGTGGACCTCAGCCACCCTCTTCTAACAGACAATTTTCATTTAATTTTGTTATTTTCTTCGCTAATGTTAAGAATAATAAATTATTATTATTTTTATTTGTTTACGTGGGATTTCATTTTTCCAGTAAATGCTGATGAATGCTTGATGACAAGAATGCAAGAAATGTCATTAGACTACCATTTTACTGTGGAGCAAGAAGTAGGATCATCTACCTATGCTTTTTTTGGCTTCAATGGTAATCTCCGACTCTAATTATCTTTTTCGTATCTATTAATGGCATGCCTATCTCATGGCATCACATAATTTGTGCTTGTACAAATACAAGGAACGGCTGGAGTTTGGAGAATCGCAGCCATTGATGAAGCTGGAGGATGGAAGGATCGAACAACAGTTGAGGATATGGATTTGGCTGTCCGAGCTAGTCTTAGAGGGTGGAAGTTTTTGTACCTCGGTTCCCTTATGGTAAATACACATTTCATCTAGATAGCCAATTATCAAAAAGACGCGATTTTGTTGTTCCAATCATGTAAATAAGTTCTTTTAACTACATAACTTCGTAAAGCATAATCATCGAAGTTGTTTCCCACTTATGGGAGAAAAGGTTATTAGTCTATTACTGTAATTTTGTGTAGAGGGAAAAGGTTAAGTGGAGTTTCCCATATTGATTAGGATGGATATCTCGTATCTGAAAACTTGTAGTTTGCCCTTACCTATGTTATAATAAGGAACGAACGTTTGTATAAGTGTACATGTTTGTGCAAAATCTGATCATTCGTGAACTGATCTTCTATTTGATCTTTTTCTTCACTAAGGTGAAAAACGAATTGCCAAGCACATTCAAGGCATATCGCTATCAACAACATCGTTGGTCATGTGGACCTGCCAATCTTTTCAGAAAAATGTTTATGGAGATTGTAAAAAACAAGGTTGATTCCTCACTCCCTTCATCTGATCCTCAATATTATGGAATGAGATAAAAAAAACCCAATTTCTGATCGAACTTCTCTCTCTCTATTTATTTTTTTGTAGAAAGTGTCTTTGTGGAAGAAGGTTCATGTAATATACAGTTTCTTCTTCGTCAGAAAGATCGTAGCCCATTTAGTCACATTCGTGTTTTACTGTGTTGTATTACCTGCAACCGTATTAGTACCTGAAGTTGAGGTTCCGAAGTGGGGAGCAGTATACATACCTTCCATCATTACCTTACTCAATGCAGTTGGGACTCCGAGGTTTGGTTTCTTAGCTAGGCTCTTTTTATCTGCGTTCGATTTGGTGTATCAAGACAAAGCAGCTCATGCTGGAAAGAGTAGTTATGTGCGCTAATTGTAGGCAATGCGCGTTCATTTTGAAAAATGCGTACAACTGTCTTTTTATGAACTGAAGTGTGAATGGAACTAATCTGATACAAAAAAGAGAGATTAAAGTTGCACTTCAACATGATTTTATCCTTGGCCTAATAGAAGATGTTTATGTAGTCCTACAATTGAATTCCATTAAGGTTCTTTCATATTTGTTATTTTCAACATGTAGGTCACTCCATTTGCTGGTATTCTGGATCCTTTACGAGAATGTCATGTCCCTACATCGGACTAAAGCTACATTCATTGGCTTGTTGGAGGCAGGAAGAGTGAATGAATGGGTTGTCACTGAGAAACTTGGGGATGCTCATAAGTTAAAATCAGCCGCTAAAGCTTTTAAGAAACCTCGACTAAGGATCGGAGAGAGGTATGTATAATACACACGATTGTATCGTTTTTTTGAAAATTATTGTAATCGAAAGTAGGAATTAAGGTATCGTCCATAATAGGCTCAAACATTAACTTGTTTGTTTTCAACAGGCTCCATTTGTTAGAGCTTGGTGCGGGCGCTTACCTCTTCTTTTGTGGGTGCTACGACATGGCATTCGGGAAAAACTACTATTTCATCTACCTCTTTGCTCAAGCAATAGCATTTTTCATTGCTGGGTTTGGTTATATTGGGACATTCATTCCCCAGTCTTAGTGCTTTGGAAGGTGTCGTCTTCAGAAATCTCTCTTCGCAGTTTCTTCTTCCGCTCTCACATTTTTCACCTATACTACTTTTTACAATTCTTCGCTTGTAGAAAGAATGCTGTTATTCTTTTAGGTTAAGTTTGTTCTCGTGTATATTGGACAAGTGATCACAGAGGCTCGTGTTTGTTTCCCAAAGCACACCGTAAGATAAAAGTTTAAGATTATGAAATTTTGGAGTAAGTTCTCTTTTTCTAGTTGCAATTTTATTTCAATAAGCAAATGACAGCACAAGAATCACTGTTTTTACCATGGTAAAAGATATAATTTCGATCGTAAATACAATGTACGACTGATTTTCTTAAATTTTGATGTCCATGGCATAAAAAATGTAGTGAAACATTTTCTGATAGCAGTGATAAAAACTTCACACCGTTGACGTGGCAAGAATCATAACTAAGGTTCTTTTATCACGTTAGTGGAAAGTTTTTAACCCATTCACTTGGGACATGAGATCAGTTCTACTTCTAATAGAGTTAATTTATAAAAAATCAGTGAGCTTTTCTTTTGTATGTTCTTGCCATGGCCTGTGGTGGATTGAAAAGGACAGAACAGGAAATGCAACAGAAAGATTTAACCATTATGAAACATCAATGCACTAAAATCTGCACAAAAAATTAGTTATTAGCTTTCACCAGAACTATAAATAATGGACTTGGACATTTATTTCTGAGAATTGACCCACTGAGACAGACATAATATGAAGTTTGTGAAGGCAGAGAATTCAATTCAGTGTTGGAAACCATGGCATGGGGAATAAATAGTTCATGATTGAAAAATACGTTGGGAACAAAAAGACAACTTATGGAACAATTCCATTTGTGCACAAGCAAATCCACGTAAAACCACCAGAATACTCACAAGGAGTGGGTCCCACCATGTATTAAAAAAAATTCTACAGAACCCACATGTGTGAGTGATCTGTTGCATATCTGTTGGTTTTGTTGATTTTGCTTCTGTACATGAAGTAAAACTGTAATTTATGATGTGGAATTGTCGAGATAATATAGCCATAAATAGAAAAAAGGATAAAGAATAGGAAACAACATCTTGTACAAAAATAAGATGAACAAAAAAGGTTGCAGGAAAAACTTCACATTGATTAAATTTTGGTTACTCCTTTTAATAAAATTGACATTTAAGATGCAATTTCAAGTGTTAATATGATATCAAAACCCATTAAGTTTCAACTAATAATTCGATTCGATTAAGACTAAAAGACGAGCATATGAATTTCAAAAATAACCAGCTCAAACGAGTCACCATCTAATTGGAACATTTTAAGGGAAAAATCTCACACATGTTAAATACCAAAATATAGATCAACATATAAGGATTTTGACTACACCTCTTACTTAGATTTATCTTTTAAGGTGGAACACCAAGTCATACTATTGTACAAGATTCTATCTCAAAACAAGGCCAAACCAAATAAATACAGAATTGACCTACATATCTTGGAAACACATGCAATCCGTACAATAATTTCTCTACATAGACAAGGGCTCATAGAGTTTAACCTTGTCTCACACAAATAGCTCAAAAAAGGGTCATAATCTGTAAAAAAAAAAACTTAATTTGAAAATCCAAATTTTTGAAGAAAATTATAGATCTTTATAATTTCATGATATATCCATATAATAATATTCAAAAAACCATATTATAACATGCTCAAATCCATAGATCCATNAGATCTGTCAAAAAATTTGAATTTGAAAATCCGAATTTTTGAAGAAAATCATAGATCCTTATAATTTCATGCTATATCCATATAATAATATTAAAAAAAACCATATTATAACATGCTCAAATCAATAATAACATATTATAATTCTAGATCCATAATATAATATGTTAGAATTCCATAATATAGTATGAAGATCAAATAACTCATAAAAATTCAGAATTCAAAACTTTAATTTCTCAAGAATTTCAACTATGAAGAGTGATACCACTTGATAGAAAACCGAAAGCAAATCGAAAAGGATTATCAATTCAATCCATATGTTTTATACAAACCATTTTCTCATATAAATTTTAAACATTCACACTCCTTATTGAAATTCGAGAAAACAACAAACCATAAAAACATACATATATCCATAGTGATATGATTTTTTGTCTGGATGGGTTAAGATCTTCCAATTGATTTGTGTTCACTACAATTTTTGATCTATAGTGATAAGGATGTAGAGAATCTGAAGAACACATCAACAATTGGGGACCATGACCCCATATAAACAATAAGATAATGAATGGTCATTATCTTTCATTTGTTTCAAATCTACCTCTCATCAATCTTAAACAAACTTTCAGTCTCTACACTTTAATTCCATGAAACCTAATGTCCATTAGTCAAAATTCATCTCTATTGGATCACTTTAATTGGCTAATATTCTTTAAATAATAGCACACCACATTTTAATATATTATGCTTGGCCCCAAATATGTTAGAATTTTTCAACAAAAGAAACCAGATGTTTCACTCACTGAAACTGCCAATAGGTTCACAAGGTTTTTTCGTCACTTTACAGAAACTACTACCTTCAACACAATTAGGGATGACAAAAAAATTAAACTTACCCGCAAGGTTTGGGACAGGAATTACCCGCTTAATTGAGTATTCGGGTCGAGGACAAGGAGTGTACGGGTAACAGGTACCTCGCCCCGTCCCGTCCCGTCTCGTTTCGTTTATTTTATTAAATTTTTTTAGAATTCAATATTTTAAATGAAAAATTTCACGAAATTTCATTTGTTCTCATAAAAAATGACAGTAAAGATTATTTAAAAAAATATGACAAGCGATAAAAGTCTTAGTTTATCAAATATATTTAAATAATTTGACTTTTAAAAATAAATAAAAAATTTAAAAAATATATCATTGTCTCACTTTAATGGATGAGAAAAATAAAAGGAATTATAAAAAATTTATATTATATATAAAAAAATCGGGTAGTAAACGTGGCAAAAGCAGCGCCACTCCCCTGACTTAAACTGATAACGGGACGAGAAATTATCCGATGGGGCGAAGGGATGGGGGAGTCTGCCCCATTCCGTTGCCATCCCTAAACTCATTATTAAATTCAATGGTTGTCGATTCGATAATATCTATATTTTTTAATATTGGAAGATAGCGGGCTCAAGTAAAATTGTAGAAGAGAATATTGAAACGATCGTTCCAACGTCTTCATCAGGGGTTTATGAATCCCATAAATATATAACAAAGTTCGTAGAAAATTTAGGAATAAAAACTACTAATAAAAAATAAGAAAAAATCTAGTTGTACCTAAATTTTTTACCTAATGTTTTACCGAGAGGGGCCCCACTTGTCAATTCGGTAATCCATTAGATAAAAATTTAATTACGTGTAGCATAACTCTAAAAATAATTGGTATAAGGAAAGATAGAATTATATGAGAGTAGTGAGATTGTAGAGAATCCTAAAATGAAAGGGAGCAGTCACTTGTCAATTTGGTAAAAAATTAGGTACGTGTAACATAACTAAAAATAATTGGTATAAGGAAAGATAGAATTATATGAGAGTAGTGACCTAATTCACAAGTTAAGGATTTGATGACACCATCAAACACAATATACATGGCTGCATGGAGTCAAGCTCGAAGAGCCCAAATTCTTGTGCATTAATATGGATACAGCAGGTTTCACAATGTTCGGTGGAGTTAATTGACCCACTCATCGAATGTTGCTTATCCCGGAGGTGCGACAAATTGAGCTGCTGCTTGAGGAATTATTTTCAGTAGTTTCATTTCATTTTTAATCAATCATATATTTCTTCAGTCTTCTTAGGGTAAATAATAGTTTACATGAACTTTTGAGAATCCAGAGACTAACAGAACGTTAAAGTCTACATTAAAATTTACAAGCCATTTAAATTGTTGTTTAGCCAAAGATTACATGTCAATTCCGGAATGGAAACTCAGGCTGATCAAAGATAACTATGATTAGCAAGAAAATAGAGTGCTTTTCTAGATTGAGATATCTTACCCGTCATAGAATCTGCTTGACTCATAAACACAAACTCCTGCCATGATCCGACTGCACCTTCTAATCGTCCCAAAACCTGCACATCCTTAACTTCAAATACATTGTTAGCAGGAAATTTCAGCATATTGTTGTCACGAATTTACGAAGTTCAAGCACTATAACAAAATGGCTATCTTGAAATTAACAGAAATAGCTGTAAAAATAAATGTAAGAAAGAGAAAATAAAGGAACTTAATAACAAACTAATATCTGCATTATATTTTATATGATGCACCGTTCATTATATAAAGGAAACCAATCTATAGTATGATAAAGCAGCAAACTATAAAACCCTACGGGTCCATTATATTTGAACTCTCATATCTAGGCTGGCCAGCTTGGTTCTCTAACTCATGGCGAGTGTTCGTCTGGCCACGTCTCAATGTCTGAAATTCCCCAGGGCTGCGGTGAACCTATATCCCAAACATCAGATATGCCACTGCAAACACCTATATCCCAAACATCAGATATGCCACTGCAAACACCTAATTCCGGCATCTCATAATTGCTAAGATTACCCCATAACTCGTTTGTATAATTAGATATATCATCACTGGGTTCAGAACCTAAGTTCCATTGGACCTCTTCTTTGATCATTCTTTCAATTCCCGGCGACGATATTTCAAGAAAATTCTTCTCCCTAGCCAAGTCCTCAGGGAAAGAGATTTCATACTCGGAAGTGACTTGCTGCTCGGGATTCATTACATTATTTCCTATTTTAAACTGATTTAGAGCGTTTAGACTTGAAACTTCTGCCTTTTCCTGGGTTACCAGCGCCAGTTCATCGTTATCAGAATTTTCAACATGAAACGGAACTCTCTCTTCACCAAAAGCAAGGTTTTCTCCCGTATTTTGTAAAGGATAATCAGGAACGGGATTGAACTCCAAAGGTTCAGAAGCCACGGCAAAATCTCTTAATACGGGTCTACACTTCGCAATCTGCCTCTCAAGGGATGACTCAGGTGTACCTGATTTGTGTTTATGTTTTAAAAATTTTCTTCTTGGAGAAGTTATGCCATTGCGCTCCTTTTGCCGAATACGAGCTATAAAGGCTGGATTCTGAAACATTTTAGCCAAGAACGAAACTATTTGCTTCTGCCTCCTCTCTGCTTCCTGGAGCTTTTCATTAACAGTTTCCATGTGCTGAAATGTATCTCGCTGCTGATGCTGCATTTCAACCACTACCTGCATCATTGAGCTTCTCTCTTTCCTTAAACGTTCCAATTCACCTTCCAATGCAGTTTTCCCTGCCTCACTAGATGATCCAGACAAGCTTCCAATCTGGGATTGAGGTCTTCTTTGTCTCTGGATCGTTTTCAATAAATGTCTCTTCCCTCTTAAAAATCCTTCATTGGCGAACTCCCACTTGTCAGTATCAATTTTACGAAATCCCTGTATACAAGTACCCAAAAATCAGTCACAAATTAATGTGCATCAAACAAAATTCACCAGGAATAAAGAAGAATTTTGTCCTAAGAAAATAACTATACAGAGTCACAAGTCAAGATCCCTATATCAGTCCCAAAGAAAGTAACTAGATGCATAAAACTAAGGAAATGTCCACCAAAGCTTTAAATACTACCTGTGAATAGATGAACCTCCAAATTTCAGCAGTCAGTCCAAGGAGATCGAGTTCTTATATTCGAAGTACAGGTCGGGATTGATGAACGATGACACACTATATACTAATATGATCACATCACTATAACAATCCCAAAATATCACCAAGATTACACAATTTTTTTTAATAAAAAATACAAAAAAATTCATCCAACATTAAAATTGCTATAAAATGTAATTTTGTATTAATTACATTATTCCGTCTTTCAGTACAAAAAGCCTGTGATCCACCAGCACTACAAATGCTCTACAGCTTCATTTACATCAAGCTAAATACAATTACAAGAATCGGATTCCAAAAAGTACATAGAAGAAACAGAAAAACTACAGAGGAATATACATACAAAAGCAATAGCAATGAAACAAAGAAATTAAGAATCAATAGATATGTAGACCAAGAACATGAACATCCCAGAGTTAAATTAAATGGATACCCACATATGTATTAAGTTGCCGAACAAAACTTGAAAAATTGTTGTGCTTGAAATTCCTTGGCAAAATAATCCTAGCAAATTCCACAGGATCCCACACAACAAAGCTGTTGCCCTTTGCTCCCCAAGAAATTATAGAATCCAATGAAGGATCATCCACCAAATCGAAACTCTTGGACAAGAATGGAGGAATTGGGGTCTCATGCAAGCACTCCATAGGCTGTGGCATACCGAATAAATCCCCAGAACCACCTACAGTATTCGGAGCTGCAGTTTCTCCAATTGGAACGCCTTTGAATTCAAATTGGGGTGGAAAGGAATCAGAGTTTTTTAAAGGTGGGGGCTCTGGTGGCTTAGGAAATGGAGGTACCACTGATAAAGGCGAAGGGAAGGATTCTGTTGAAGAAAATGGCATCGTATTAGGCGGTGTAGAAATATCAGACATCCATCCCCAAAATATTTTCTTGAATTAGTTTCTTGGGATTTTGGAGCAGATTAGAGAGGAAATCCCGGTGGGATTTTTGTGGAGTGTATAATTGGTGAATAATG
>CAIGRQ010239248.1:0-12543 GCA_903798375.1 Fraxinus sp. D2006-0159 | reverse complement strand
CTATTGATCTCCATATTAAGGCCTTGTTTGGTAGATATTAAAATTAGATTTTTAGTAGATTTTGATAAAAGTTGATAAAATGTGTGGTTAAAATTAATTGTTGACTTTGATTTGAAATTTTAATCCAAACCAAACAAGGGCTAAAGTAGCGAGTTAGTTTCTAACCTTTAAAAGATGAGTAAGTTAATACTTTAACCTTTCATTATAATCATAAAATCAATTCTGTACTCCTTTCAAAAATGATCAAGTTAATCCATTATGCCTTTATTTGAACCGTATATAGTAAAATTTATTTTCCTCAAACTCATTTTAATTATACGTTTTCCTAATAAAATAATTTTACACGTTAATACAAAAAATTTCCCACTTTTTAACTACATATTTTTCAAAAAACTATATTTCTGAACCTTCATTATGATAACATTCTTCAACCACTTTTGCTTTATATATTGCTACTATAAATTCCCCAGATGCATAAAAGTTCTTGCTATTAATTCATTTTTTTTCATCAAAAGAAATTTCCTTGATGTGATTAAAATTAGATTTTTAGTCAATATTAATAAAAGTTGATGAAATATGTAGTTGAAAAAGTTGTGGATTAAAAATAATTGTTGATTTTGACATAAGTTAAAATTTAGTTTTTAATTACTATCAATAAGGGGACAAAGAAAATATGCTATTGATCTCCATATTAAGCCCTTGTTTGGTAGATATTAAAATCAGATTTTTAGTAGATTTTGATAAAAGTTGATAAAATGTGTGGTTAAAATTAACTGTTGACTTTAACTTGAAATTTTAATCCAAACCAAACAAGGGCTAAAGTAGCGAGTTAGTTTCTAACCTTTAAAAAATGAGTAAGTTAATACTTTAACCTTTCATTATAATCATAAAATCAATTCCGTACTCCTTTCAAAAATGAACAAGTTAATACGTTATGCCTTTATTTGAACCGTATATAGTAAAATTTATTTTCCTCAAACTCATTTTTAATTATACATTTTCCTAATAAAATAATTTTACATGTTAATACAAAAATTTTCCCACTTTTTCACTACATATTTTTCAAAAAAACTATATTTTTAAACCTTCATTATGACAACATTCTTCAACCCACTTTTGCTTTATATATTGCTACTATAAATTCCCCAGATGCATAAAAGTTCTTGCTATTAATTCATTTTTTTTTCATCAAAAGAAATTTCCCAAGGTCTGCATAGCCAAAATGGTATAGTTCGAGTAGTTAAAAAAAAGGTTTACAAATACTATTCTTTTCGATTGACTAATATTAAACGAATTTAAATCTTCTATCATACCGAAAATGTGAAAATTAAGGATATATTTCGAATGCGTTTAAAGTAATTCTATTGTCTTAAAATTGTAAGTACTACTTTTATTATTTTTTAAGCTTGGGCAATCATGCACTAATTACCATGGATGATCTTGTTCCAGAAATCCATGAAATGGCATGAAACTTGGACCTAACAAAAATTAAGAATTCAAACTTGGAATATAAAAATATATGTATAGTTTTCTGTTTTGAGGAATTCCATAATCTGAGAAGCATAAAACTAAAACCAATACCCTAATTGCTATTTCTCAGTAGTACACACCCCCAAATAGTGCACAAAGTACAAACAGTTGGTTCCACTGGGATTTATTCCTATCTGGTACATAGCCAAACACACTGCACTAAATTTACACTTACTCTCCTTCAATATATATATATATATATATGGAAGTGATTTTTTTGTGCTTAGGCTTTCATGGTGAAAAGTGAAAATGTTAGCAACTGCTAAGTTGTTTTGAAGACGATTTTTTCTTCAGAACAAGTTAAAAGTTTCTCCCAAGAACATGTCCACTATTTCTTCTTCTCCTTGAGTAGCTACTCGTCGAAAAGCCATTTCTCCAGCAAAGAAAGTGGCATTTGATTGTTCAAATTTGGCTGATTTTCATCCTGGAAAACCCCATCTTCAGATGTGAAATTTGCAGCAGCCTCGTCCGACTCTTCGGAATTGAAGCTAAACAGCGAATCAAATCCCTCTGGGGTTGTTGCACTCAGCGTTCCTTCACTAGGACTAGAACTGGTTCCAATTGAAGGGTTGTTGAAGGAATTTTGAGTACTTCCTGATCCTGATTGAGATGACTTGGGCGATTTTTTCATCCAGTCTTTGAGTAAACGAGCAATATTTTCTGTACTGGATGCATATGTAGATGTTTGGATTGGAGAAGGCTCTGAATCAGGCAAATTATTGTTGGATTTATAAAGGGATACAGCCTCACACAAAGCTTGTTTTGCCATATGAATATCAGTTTGAAGCCTCTTCTCCCACTGTCCTTTAGTGATTGATTCAGAAACTGAGTGCCTTTCTTGGTTATTAGCATCTTCACCTTGTTGAAGCTTTTCGAGTTTCTTTTTCAAGTGAGTGTTCCAGTAATTCTTAATATCATTGTCAGTTCTCTCGGGAAGATAAGAAGCTATGGCAGCCCATCTGCACCCAAACAAACACAACACAAAACACTAATTATTTCCATGATCCCAAAGATAAAATCTAAATGAATAAATTAATTTGTCCTATCTCCAAAAATTTAAGTTCTTAAAAGTCTTGGGATTTAAAATATTTATCATAACTTCATATGAAGTGATTCATGACAGAAAATTGAATAAACACTTAGGCTTTTTTTTTTTTTTTTTTTTAATTTCCTTCTTGAATTATATAATTGTTCTAACCCTAATTAAAAGAAAAATGAGATCTTTCGTGACCTAATTTGTGCGCGCGAGAGGAATAATATCATACCGATTTCCAAGTAGATCTTGGAGGTGGATAATCATCTTCTCCTCATGTTCAGTGAAGTTACCCCGCTTGATCCCCGGACGGAGGTAATTAGTCCATCTGAGCCTGCAACTCTTACTGCATCTAAGCAAACCTGATCATCGAAAACCAACAAAGAATAAACTGTAAATGCCAAATTAATCGACAAAAAAAAAAAAAAACTGATCTAAACGTGTTATGTGCATTCAAGACTACGGCGATGGAGCAGCAGCAGCAGTATATTCAATGAACCTCATTAATGATTCTAACAACCAAAAACCAAAAAAATAATAATAAAGAAAATAAAATGATAACAATTTTAGACAAAAAATTACCAGTCTTAGAAGGAACTGCCCTCCAATTCCCAGGTCCATGTTCTTGAATGTAAGTAACCAAGATGATATCTTCTTCCGGAGTCCATGGCCCTTTCTTCACACCAATTTTATCACAGCAAGGTGGTCTACCCATAATGAAATTTTTTTCAAATCAGTCCTTCAGATGGAGACTTTTTTCTGATACAAAGCCCAACTTTTTCTCTCTAGTTTCTGAGGGAGGTCATGGTGACTGGTGAGTAGAAAAATAAGCAGAGAGACTGGCGTCTAACTCAGGTTACCGGATTTGTCTATGTAGAATATATAGAGGAGACAACGATGTTGTATGTACATTGACCAATTCATCGAAAATTGAGGGTAAAAAGGGTCATCTGTCTCCATAGAGTCAAAAGTAGACAGCAATTAGCATTTACTCTTATGCTTGCAAAAGTCAGCTGTGTTCAGTGTGCTTTTCCTTCTCTTTCATCTTCACAAACCGCGTGAAAATTCATTTGCAACACTTGTTATCTTGTGCTTAAATTTTGGTAATCCAGTTTTAAGCACTTTCTAGGTTAAATTTAAGTAAAGATTGTGAAAAGTTTCTATTGTACACATTAGTTTGTATGAATTAGGGTGCCAAGTGAGCTGGCTTAGTTTTAGTGTTTGACTGTGATAATTAATGTAAAATTTACACCTATTTCATATACTTACGACCCGGATTCAGGCATTTCAAGTTGGATTTCCAGTGGCTTTGGTGTGTTTTCAAGTCGTAGGGAGAATCTCAGAATTAAAGGTGTATGGTGAAAGAAAGCATGCTTAAAAGGGAAATGGGTCCAATGGACTGAATATAATGTTGCTTCTCGGACTTGATTTCAGCGTGCGATTGGATGAATTGTATTTGTGTCATCGGCTATAACTTTTGAGCGAAGTGATAGCAAAAATGCAAGAACATGCTTGAAACGAAGATGGCAGCAAACTGGGTTTAGGATGGATTCTTGGACTTGATTTTGGATGGAATAGGGTGGAATTCATTTGTGCCATTAACCATACATTTTAGGCAAAGTGATGGTAATACCCTATATCGAGAAATGAAGCATTACGAGTGAGTGGATAATTAGAAGTAGAGAATTACAATGAAGAAGCAACACCATGAAATTAACTGGTTTAGTTTGACATTATACACGTGTCCACTTAGTTCTATACAATAAAAGTTTCTATCGCATATATTTGGCCAAGTCACGTTGACCAATCATTTATCTGAACAAAATTCTAAAAAATAAATAAATCAAATCACTATTTCAAAGTCCCCAACATCAAGAAAATTGGAGACTAATCACTATCTAAATTTGATAGAAAAATTGGTTCACATCAAGCACAAACCATAAATAACTCGTGTGATTTTCAAGTATACTCACAATCTAACTTGAGTTAGATCATGTTAGATTATAGTGATCGTGAATTGCTAAAACCGTTAAAAGCGTGAATAAGTAATTTTACGATCACAATTCATGGGGGGTGTAAAATCTTATATCGAATATGATGGTTAATTCTATTCATTGTTAACTCCAACATTATTCAACATTAATTTTATTCAATTTCTTCATGAATCTTATAGTTGAAAATTTGAAATAGCCAACCCTATTTCAGAATTCTTGATCACACTCAAAATTTCTTTTAGCTCCACATGTTTAGTACGCTAAAATCATATGATTTCTGAGTACCAAAAATAAAAAAATAAAAAAATAAAAAATAAAATCATATGATTCAGAAAGATTTCTATTAAATCGCCTTAATATACAAGATATTTAAAGCAATTAAACCCCACAAAAAAAAAAATTTGATTAGTGGAGTTGTGGACTACAAAAGGCCATGGAAAGTGTATTAATAAGGAAATATATTGATTGGCTTATTTGTCACACTCATATTTATTGAGTTTGAAGGAACTGAGATAGGGATCCATCGACTTCAGTCAGCTTAGGTAAGACAAATTGTGTATAACATTAAATTGATTAAGATACACCATAATTTTTGTTAGTTGAACCACATTTCTATTATAATGAAGGTCATCGATCTTTGTTCATTGTCGTATTTAGCTCCCTCGACTTTTTTTTCTTTGCATTTTTATTTTTAATCTTTAATTAATTAGCACAAATTGTCATTAAAGTCAATTTTGTTCAAATATTTTGTTAGCATAATTTGAAATGAAGTGTAAATATTTTATCTAATTTTTATATTATATGTTATTGCTTATTTAAAAATATGATGGACAAATAATATCTTTTTTACTCCCTCGTAAGGAAAACGATCATCAAGGATATGTTTGTTAACTAATAGAGAGTTGAAGACAAGTCTGCAACGAAAAAACTGAAAACAAGTCTAAGAATAAGTAAAAATTGAAGTTTTTTAGGTTAAATAAAAGGTAGTATAACCAACAAAATTTGTGGTGTGAATAGGCTTGTGTTCAATGCAAATGATACATGTAGCCTAGAAATTGCCAAAAGTCCAAAAATGCCCTTTTTGCAACTTCTAAAATTTCAATCTAGTCATTTTCTAGGTCAAAATTTATATATATATATTTTTTATTTATTTTTTTCCTTAGGTCCCTGAAAACCCAAAAAA
This sequence comes from Fraxinus sp. D2006-0159, assembly GCA_903798375.1. NCBI lineage: Eukaryota > Viridiplantae > Streptophyta > Magnoliopsida > Lamiales > Oleaceae > Fraxinus > Fraxinus sp. D2006-0159. The sequence goes on along the minus strand of CAIGRQ010239248.1, from coordinate 6,803 downwards.
CTGTAAAGTTACTGCTCAAAACTTTTTAAACTTCATGAATAAGTCACATCATAACATATGAAGTTTTGGATATTATACTTGTCCTTGTCAATAGCTGCTTACATTTCTTAGCCATCGTACCAACACCATTAATTTCGACCCTACAATAACTCTCGTGTTCTTGAAATACATATGAATTTCATATCTTGAACAAGTTGCTATGTTTCGACAAGGTTAGTATCCACTTTAATGAGTAAACGATAACGTTTTCTTTACCGCTTTCAAGCAATTTTTCTTTTTTTTAAATCCATTTTTTAAAACATTGAAAACGCGTTCTCTTTCTTATTTTTGAAAATACGTTTTTGAAAACAAGTTAAAAATTTACAAAAAAAAACTCAAAAGGACAAATTTATCGTTTTGAGTGTTTTCAGTTATAATCAAACCAAAATTTTCAAAACGTGTTTTGGGTGTTTTCAAAACAATTTTTCAAAATGCCAAAAAGAACATTTTCAATAATCTTAAAATGGATACTCAAAAACACAAAACTTAAAATGAATTCAAAACTCAAAACACAAAATTGAAACACAAAGAGTGTTAGCGTCTAAGTTTTGGAGAGCTAGATAATATAAAACAAATTAGTTTTTCATTATTATAAAATATTGTATAATGAACAAATTATTAAATTACCAAAATAATCTTTATGGATATATAAGGGTGCATCAACTTTCATTGAGCCGACAATTAATTATGCAAAGTATAACCATTCATAAATAGAAGTGCATACCGGATGGTTGAATGCTGCAATAGAAGATTGTGGGATCACAAGTAATATTCAAGAAAATGTTCAACCAGATATATCATCATTTATGTTTTTATCTTATTATTCGCCGTTAATTAATTAGTAAAATATTACCCTATTTTTGACTATTTCTTATTTACTAGGCAGACTCGCAGAATTGTTGACCTTGCGTCAATAAGGACAAATTTTGGGTATTCCAACAATAAATATTTTCTTTAGAAAGTAGTTCAAAGGAGACGAAAATTTATTGTAGATTAGGTTTACAACTTGGGTTGTGCTATTTATACATTAGCATGTACGTAAGGGTGTCCATAATGGACACCCGACGGCCCCCTATTGGAGGGAGTGCCTCCGTCAGGTGTCCATTATGGACATCCTTACGTACATGCTAATGTACAAGTAGCATTTTCCTTACAACTTTGGATCTTAGTATATAAGTATTACATCTAGCCCATGTTGGAGATTAATTTTTGGAAAAAAAAAATATGTTTTGGAATAGTGAATTTTTGGGAAAATGTGTGATTAAAAAATAGAATTTTTTTTTTTTTAAATTTACGTGTAAAATTATTATATGGAAAAATGAATGGTTGAAAATGAGGCCCAAACGGGGGTATATTCAAATAATATGTATACTCGTATAATTATTTTGAATAGTGAGTAAATTATCAAGCCATACAAAATGTGATGGGTTTATTGAAAATTTTTGTAACACAACCCCTATTCTTTGAATGTGTTCCGACTACCATGCCAAAAAAAAAAAAAACCCTCCTTAGGTCACTTAAATTTAAATTTTCGTAAGTTTTAATTTCATTGATCGAGCATTAAATTTATTTTTTCTTTCCAAAAATCATGTGGTTACAGGAATATATATATGCTTATACTACGTAGAGACAATTAGATCATGTTACAATCAAACATCATATTAAACCATAATCACACAATTTATAGGTAACAATAATTTATTTGAATAGGCTACGATTACATGACACTTGCTTTTTAAAAGTTCTTTTTTAAATTTGTCATATTTTAGAGCCATGCTATGTGTACATAAATGTACAAATAAGGGTTGACATAATGTGAGCGGAGTGGGGCCCATGCTACAATATTGTGAGCCTCACCCCACTCATATTATGTGTACATCTATGTACACATAGATTAATCCTAACATTTTCTCATTTTATAATTATTTTTGGACTTTAAATATTTTCTACATCCTTGTTAGCCTTCTTTAATTGGACCATATTCCTGGGCCTTGACTATGTACTTCTGGCCACAGATCGTCACTGGGCCTTCTCATTCGCAATCAGGGGCCCCTTGTGCCCAAGCTTCAATACCCATTGAGCCCAATTCATTTATCGTTATATTCAGCCCAATACTTAAAAATGCGATAGAAAATCACGAGCAGAAATTCTGTCGTTGTCACATTAGCGAAGGTAAAAATGAATAATGTTATTCATCTCTAGTTCTCTACTAGGGCTTATGTATCAATAGAGTAAGTGCTACAATAAATAAAATGCATTCCAACCTTATTGGATAACAAGACAATGACACATTGCCACGTAGATTGGTGATAAACTCCCAAAGCATCACTCAATACAAATGAATCCGTCAATATAATAGTTAATATTCTTTAGGTCTTCATGTGGAAACATCAAATATAGTCGTAAACATTCTATTCCGAAAACTTAAACTAGATAAGTTTCTCAACGATGAATAACTTATGTATAGTCCAATATACCAAACATACACGTGTAAACGTTAAACAGTTTTCACTCTCACATTCCTAATTGATAGATCTATTCCTACACTAACTTCAAATACTGTTTTTATGAAGTAATTTAGACAAAAGGAAGAACATGTTTGCCACGTTATAGACTTTTTAAAAGTAAATGAACTGATTATGTTCTTCTCTCTTATTGAAATGAAATACAAAGGCCCATGTGCCTAAGATTTTTAAGCACATCCTCTCCATTTCTGGACAACTAAAGGTGGTCCAAAACATCAATTCTATTTGGCTGTGTATATCCTATCCACCAATATTGGTCCCTTCACAAAATATTCCATTGTTGGACCAACAATGACTTGATTAATATATATACCTAGAGAGTTTTTTATCCTTCCTGGAGCAATTCTCTACTCGTAGTCTCAACAAAATATCACAAAATTTCATGGGATCCATCGACTTTTAGCAACGTTATACAGTCCCTAAAGAAAATGAATGATCAAAATCTTGGTTCTGTTAATAATTGAAATAGCTAAAATACAGATCTTCTTTCTTTTTCTGAATATGGGTCTCTTCAGTATGGAACTTTCTGGACATTAAACTTACTGTGACATAAAGTTAGATTCTGGTTTCTTAATGCTTGCCATATTTCCAACCTTTTAACTGTTTGATGAAATTGAGATAAGAAAGTGCCGACCTGGACCCACCTTAGTTGTTAAGACAGGTGGTGAATTTAATGTAGGTACCCCAACTTGTTGAAGCCCATTTAGGTGTGACCATTATGTTGTTGTCTGATAGAGCTTGACATTCCTTCTTAATTCTTCAGCTCATTAAAACTGTAGACCTGGACCCCAGTTTTAAACTTTCCATCAAAACTCATATGAAGGCGAACATGTCGTGCCTTGCTATCCTCTTATTTCAATCATTCATGACATATACTTTTATCGATACTAGAAAACACTTTAACATTAGTGAAAAATTAGACAAGACTCATCGCTATTTGCGGAGGATGTCGGAAAGTAGAGGTGTCAAGTCGGAACCATTAAAGGTATTTAAAAAAATAATTATATTTTTGGAAGACATTTCTCCATTGGGGTAACTATGCAAAGAAATTGTAACAATGACCGACCAACTCACTCCTTTAAAGGTTGTGAAAATCAAGTTGCTAGGAGCTTTAAAAGAATTTGCATAAGTTGATGCTTTCTAAGCCTCGGGTGTCACTCCTTGCTTTCCATACTGTTGGGAGGAGATCAACTGATTAGCCCGAGAAATCAACAACAATATATGCACAAATTCAGAAAACAGAACTGAAATATGAACACAAAATTAAATGAACAAATGAACAAAGAAAAAATACTGCAAAATGACAAAAACACATCTTTTATTAAGGACCGAACGAAGCCCACATACTACACTTCACAGTCCGTGCTTCAACCTCAAGAACAAACCATCATTTATACTCGAATCAAGTTCCAAAGTAGAAATACAAAGATAGACACTCAGATTAGACCAATATTTCACAAATACAAGAGCTTCAACTACAACACACGATTCACACAAGAACCAACTCTCAAACTATGAAATCACACAGGATTACACAATATTGAAAGAATAACAGAAATCAATACAGAAGGAGAAGAAGAACTCGAAGAAACGGTGCAGCAAGATGAGAGGAGAATGGAAGAGTCTCAAAGTCAAAAAGTGAAGTCTCAAACCCTAGAAGCCCCCTTTAAATGAGTCACTCGACAGTTACCAATCCAACGATGTTGGAGACGACACATGGTGACATCACATACGTCCAAAAAATCAAGTTAGTGGAAACATGACTTAAACTTCAGAGAATACATTTTTTATCACCAAGTAAACCAACAGAAAATTGTGATGGGCTTCAATTCCAGCTAGGCCAACTCAATTTTGGCCCAATGGTCATTGCATCATTGTGCCAATTTTCCCTTCACGTACAACTCCCGAAACCCCATGAGCATGCATGCCTTGACTAGCATTAGTGTGCATGTGGTATAGTGTCATAGCGTGTAGGGATTAAAAGAGATTGCGATATTCAAAACATTCAATTCATCGTATAGATGCACACTGTGAAGAATGTAGCACAACGATGTTGACTCAAATGCTGATTAGATAAATGTTTGACTTGGCTGACTTTTCAAAAGTTGTTTTAAATTGGCAAAAATGAGTTTTTTTGAAGGATGTGATTTCTTTAATTGAATGACAGTTTGAGATGTTGCCAAGTGTCAACCCCAATGACCATTGGATTGATTGACCTTCTGGTTCATTTTTAAGTTCAAGTTGTTCTTCACGTTTCTGTCCATTTTTTGTTGATTTAATTGACTAATCATTTGAACCTAATCATAACGCACACCAAATTCTACTTGGAACATTATAAATTTGTTCACCCCAGTGGTACAATCATCTTCCAAATCACTATAAAATGGTAACTAAGGGCTGACTTGATCTCCCAAAAGACAAATTGATCGAGAATACATAAGGTGACGACTGATGACTATGTGTTATAAAAGTTACCATATCTAAAAATTATATAACTAACAATGATTTTCGTAAGAATTAGTAATTTATTAATCATTGTAGTACTTACTATTCATTTTTATAAACTTCACAACCTCTATTTCATGTTCACCTTTCATTGACGTCCACCATCTTTAATTTTCTTGATGGCCCCTAGAAAAGGATTTGTTTCAAAGAAGTTCATTAAAATGTCAAGCGATAGGCATCTAANAACTAACAATGATTTTCGTAAGAATTAGTAATTTATTAATCATTGTAGTACTTACTATTCATTTTTATAAACTTCACAACCTCTATTTCATGTTCACCTTTCATTGACGTCCACCATCTTTAATTTTCTTGATGGCCCCTAGAAAAGGATTTGTTTCAAAGAAGTTCATTAAAATGTCAAGCGATAGGCATCTAAGACACTTTTTTTAAGGGTCTACTAGCAAATTACTGAAAATGTACCAATTTAAACGTCACAGGTAAAAACAGTTCCAATTAATTTGTATTTTTCTTGGCTCGACATAAGGTAGAAACGACTAGATGGATGAAGGCAATTGATTGTTAGGTGTTTTGAACTGTACAAATTATTATGTTACACGATTCTGCATTTGTAGGGTCTTCAGCTTTTACAAATTAAGTTAGGCAAAATTGCAACAGCGGCCCTTAAGCTTTTCAGTTTTTACATACTTTATCCTAACCTTCAATTTGTGTCCGATGAGGTCATTAACCTTTCAAAAATATGCAATTGGAATCCAAATGGATGATTTCCATCCAGTTGACCTTTAGTTGACTAAAAAATTAATTTTGACCAAATTTAGTAAGGACAAAATAGTAACCTTATAATTTTAATATTAAAAAAATAAAAATAAATAAATAATGGCTACTATTATGAATTACCTCTTCCCCCACACCCGATGTCCGTCCCAACCCCGCTCACGAAAGACAAAAACCAGAGAAAATAGCAGCTTTGCCGTCACTACCCACCCCCGCATTCTTCTTCTTCCACAACAACCACCACCACCACCACCACCACCACCTTCCCCACCCATTTCATTTTATTCTCCAACCTTATCTCCCACCAATCTCCACCTCCATTTTTCTTGACTTTTCTCTATTTTACACAAAAGTTCTCTACTTCTCACTCAGAAATCAGGAAGAACAGAATCAATTCTCACTGATTTTCATTGTCTAAGTTTGATTCTAAAGCATTTACATGTCAATGGAGCCAAAAATTGGGTGGATTTTGAGGGCATTGTCATCGCAACTGCAATGTTGCAGTGGCAAGAGCCTTGTTGACGACTTGTACACGACCAAAACCAAGATGTTCACTACCCCACATGAACAGCAGCAACACAATAGCGTACATTGAGAATTCCTCAAATTGTATCACCAATTGGATAGCAACAACGAAGAATTCCTCAAACTGCACTTCGAAAGAAACTATATCATCTGATTACCAGTTGTATTAGAAAATTATAGAAGTTTGGGGGAAAATCATTTATTTTGGAGAAACAATCAGCAACTACTTTTTTTCCCCCCCTAAATGATGATTGAAAATGTGAATTGTTGAGAATTCAAGCTATTCTAAACCTTTGAAAAATTGGGTTTTTTGTTTTTGGTAAAAATGGACATGAATTCGACTATGACCATCGAAGTTGATAATGATCCATCGGACTTGCCCACATTTGCCAACGGTTCGGACCAACCCACGGTAGGTGGCGGTGTCTAATGGGAGCTCTCAGCCCATTGGCGGACCCAGGGGGGTCTTGGGGG
>CAIGRQ010239241.1:0-10228 GCA_903798375.1 Fraxinus sp. D2006-0159 | reverse complement strand
AGTTGGGGAAGGTTTGGGCCTTGGGGTCTTGGGATTCTTCTCTTTGGACATTTCACCTCCCTGATTTGGGATTTCAGTTTGGGTGTTCGATTTTGATGTTTTGGAAGTAATCAATACGGTAATAATAATTTCAATTAGTTTTAGAGTATTAATCTAATATTTAAATTTTTTGAAGTAGCTGGCCTAATTTCCCCTTATTCTTTTGGTTTAAATTGCTCTGCCGCTTTATCCTCTTGAATGGACTACATTTTTTTTATTATTTTGGGCCTTCTACAATGATCTTCATTAAGCTTAATCTTTTGGTTTGTGTTAGATTTTTAGTGTTGGCGATTATGTGGACAAAATGACTAATTTGTAATGTGATGTAAAAGTCAAGGACCTAGGGTACAATTTGTATAACTTGGGTTTGGAGATCTAGGGTTCGAGCATGAAAGAGGAGAAACACGGTGCTGCATTATCGCTGGTCTATCGCTTGGTCACTGCTTAAGCAACTAAAACAGAATGGTCATCACTCTCTTGTCGTCCGGCTCTCTCTAGAGCGAGAGGCCATCGCTCGCTTGTCGTCAATGTTTCTCTCGAGCGACGGGTTGTTTCAAAAAATCCTAATTCGCGATTTTAAACAGATTTTTCCAGCCCATTCAACATAATTCCACTCTCCTATAAATACCCAAACTATTGGATGAATTCTTGTGCGGTTGTTCATTACATTACTTCTTCCTATTATCCTTTGAAGATCTAAGATATTTTTACATTGATTCTATCATTTGATTCTTGAGATCATATAACCACCTGTTGGGACAAAATCAATTCTTTAAATCGAAATACCACCTACTTCTTATTGATCATAAGAAGGTACTTTCTCAGTTGGACTTCAAAAGTTTCTGGATCTTGAAAGAGACGTGTGCAGAAGATTGTGAGTCTGAAAATTATAGAAGATCTTGGAAGTTACAGTAGGTAGATCGGGAGATCTAGCAGGTTGGATAGATAGTATCTACGGTAGCAGATCGTGAGTCTGGAAGAACGACAAATCTTGGAGTTGCAGGGTTTGCAACAACTAGTGGAACTAGTTTGGAATTAAACTGTAACCTACATTGTCTATAGTCGAGGTAACTGGCTTGGTCCCGAAGTTTTACCCAGTTGGGTTTCTCCGTCATCATATCGGTGTTTATCATTTATTGCTTTTCATATTACAATCTGTGGTATTCAAATATAAGATAAATAGATTGTATGCTTAATCATCTAGAAACTTATTAAAAGCGACTTGTTACTTTAATTAGTGTATTTCCGCACGTAAGGTCAAACTTAGTTAGTACCGCATATTTTCAGTGTGTATTTATTGTGCTTGGGCCATCTTTTTAAGCCAGAAAAATGGGAGCTAAAATATGGTATGCCTCCCAATTTTGCAACACATTCCGAGATGGTACAATTTTTAATTTTATATTACTTCAAGCACAGTCATTGCAAGTTTTGAAATATTCCAAGTTTTCAATTATAATATTACTTCAATGCGTGTGGCATCTAGAGAAAAACTAAGCCCTCATTGGAGATAAAGAATTTCCAATCACAATAATTTGGAGGCCATGTATGCTTTTATTTTAAAGCCATCAAATCCCTTCTACTTACCCACTTTTGACTTGCAAAAGTACTTTTAGCGTCAAGTGAACATTTATTTATGGCTACTTGGACCTCAGCATTGAAGATAAATAATGGTAAAACTTGGATTTGAGGTGGCAAATTCTTCTATCTGCATGTGAAATTTACAACGATATACCATCTGATTCGTGCATGAATTAATATAATATCCATGATGGCGAATTGTGAAAGTACATGAAATTTGCCATTTGCTGCTGGAATTTAAATATCATGCAAAGCTAATGTTGTAGCAAGATTCAATGCCATAGGAGGATTTCTATGAAACCAAATTCTTTTACTACCTGCTAACTTTAAACAATTATGCCACTTGATTTATGTGGATATTCAAATAATTTTCCACCATTTGCAAGATTAGAACAGAGAACTATGTAAATGTTCTACAACATCTTTTTTATGTATTTGCTGATATAAAATATTGTCTCTTGGAGGGAGATAATTTGCAAAGCTATTACAATGCATGTCAAATATTTTTAAAAATTCTAGGCTTGGATCTCTCCTATTCAAAGACACTTTTGATTGTCATCTCTATTATTCCAGACAAGTTCTAAGACCTCTTATCATTGAAGGCAAGCCCTATCTCATGATTTTCTGGTGAGTCCTAGCTCGTAGTCTTCTTTTTATTGAAGGCGAGCCATAGGTTATTCCTTACCTCTCACTATCGTTGAGCCTAACTGTAAGACCTCGTTATTTCAAGGCTTGTTTATAAGACTCCAATAGCACTATTGTTGAGCCTAACTATAAGATCTCGTCTATCCAAGGCCCGCTTATAAGACTCCGATAGTTCGAGAGCTATTCATGGGATGTCTATTCCCCGCCTCGCCAAATGCTTACTCTTGGCTTCACGAGATCTTATTCCTCGCCTTTAACTATCGTCGAGCCCAGTTGCAAGACCTTGTTATTCCGGGGCTAGTTTATAAAACTGCGATAGTTCGAGAGCTATTCGCGGGATGTTTATTCCCCGCCACTCCAAATGCTTATCCCTGGTTGGAGACCTCGTTCTTTGAATAAAGGAAGATGCGATCTCTTGAAAACCTTGTTCTTTGAATAAAGGAAGAGGTAGTCCTCGTTCCTTGAATAAATGAAGAGGCAGTGTTTTTTGAAGTCCTCATTCCTTGAATAAAGGAAGATGCAATCTCTTGAAGACCTCGTTCCTTGAACAAAGGAAGAGGTATTAATCGTTTCTTGAATAAAGAAAGAGACAATATTTTGTAAGTCCTCGTTCCTTGAAAAAGGAAAAGGCATATCGCCAGATATTTATTCCTAGCCTCATGAGATGGTTATTCCTTACCTCTTACTATCGTTGAGCCAAATTGTAAGACCTCGTCATTCAGAGGCCAGTTTATAAGACTCCGATAACACTATTGTTGAGCCTAGTTGTAAGACATCATCTATCCGACGCTCGCTTATAAGGCTTCGATAGTTTGAGAGCTATTTGTAGGATGTTTATTTCCCACCACACTAGATTCTTATCCCTAGTTGGAGATCTCATTCCTTGAATAAAGGAAGAGGTGGCATTATCTTGGAATCCTTATTCAGGAAACAAACTTCGCAATCTGAAAAATTAAATTTTTACCTGTTCAAAAATAATAAAAAGAACCTCTTATTGAGAAAGCTCAAAGGGGAAACCTCTTCATAGATGATATGTCCCTACTAAGAGACGCGTGAGCACTTCGACGAGGAGTTGGATTCCAAAAAGGACCACATCTGCACTCGCGAAGTGCGACACATACCTTTAACAACTAAAATTGTTAAAGAAGGCTCAGTATGGGCGAACTGCTCAACCTCATGCTCAGGGAAGTTAAAAATACTCTTATTAAACCAAGCTCATAAAAAAATTATAAAGTACCTCATATTGACAAAGTTCCAAGAGAAAGCCTTTTCATATATGATCCGTCCCTATGAAGAGATGCGTGGGCACTTTGATGAGGAGCTAGATTCCAGAAAGGACCACATCTGTGCTCGTGAAGTGTGGCACATGCCTTGAAAAACTAAAGTTGTTAAGGAAGCCTTAGCAGGAGAGAATCACTTAACCTCATACTTAGAAAAAGAAAGGTAATCGAACTATCTATACTTGTTTAAATTATACATAAAGTCGGACTAAAGTCTGAAGTGCTAAAGATTCTCAGTTCGTAAACATTAATGTGCATACGTTCAGAAACTTATAAAGATACACGACCTTCTAACACTTATACAAAACTATGAGTTTGATATTATTATTGGAGTGGATTAAGTTCAGATTATACTGAAGAGCATGGCAGTACATTAAACAGAAGCAGTAAGTGCAGGAAGTAAATAACACCAGTACATTAGCTAAAAGAGTTTTATTTATTTAACAAATATTTGACTCAGACTTGGGGGACTATTGTGATACTGGTATCTTAGTATCATTACACTATTACTGCTAAAATATACATTATATTATTGCTGTCGAGTACGTACTTCACATCACTGCTAGCAGGTTATGACGCATATTATATCTTGGAGAAATTTAAAATATCATTATTCACTTTATCGTTATAAGTAATTTGAGGGGCAAATGGACCCTAGTGGATCTATTGTATTGTATTACAAGATTGGTGTAGTCAATATTACAGAGGAGATGCTGTCGAAATTTTGACAATTTATATGCATCGTCTATCTTTCGAGGCAATTCGTAAGCTCTCTCTTATTCAGGTTAGCACACATATTTTCTAAGGCAAATCGTAAATCCTGACTTATTGAAGTTGTTCGCCTATTTGAGATCGAAGCATATTTTCGAGACAGTTCGTAAGTCCTTACTTATCGGAGTTACTAACATTTTTAGGCAATCTGTAAGATCTCATCTACTGATATCTCATATTTCGAAGTCCGACCCGCACATGAATATACGACTCAGACTTGGGAGACAATTATTATACCCATAAAATATTTCCTATTGGGCTTGGACCTCGGCCCATTTGTTTCTTTATATATATATGATCTATTTCAATTAAGGCATGTTCTCTAACCCTATCTTCTTCCCCTCTTTCGTCTCTTGCACTCATTTTTTCTTTAGTTCGGCCGTTGACTTGACCGTCGAGTGTAAACGGTCGCCAGACTTTTTTTTGAACCACGACATTTGTCTCCTAATGGGGTGTTTAGTGTGCAGGTGATATCCACGTGGAGGGAACATGCTGGGGATTCTATTGACACATATTTTGGGGTCAACAGCATATAAATTACATTGTTTGTCATAACTATGAATTTAGCACATAAATTAGATCTCCAATGTGGACTTTGAATGTAACTAGGAAACCATTCAAAAGCTAGAATTTCTGGTAGTTTAATGTACTTTGGTCCTCAACATTAATTTCTTGTTCATTCTAGATCATCTTTATTTGTATGGAAGGTCCTCTACTCCAAGGCTTGATCATTTTGGTCCCCAATTACTCAACTTTGTACAACTTCAATCCCATTTCATCCATAACTTGTGTGATGCGGATTTACCTACAAGTAACAAAATTTAACCTAAATTATGTAGATATATGCTCAAAATAATAATAAATCAATAAGAATAAGTCAGAATATGCGCAAAAAAAATATACTTATTAACTACCCTCAAATTTAAACTCTTGTTTATCCTGAGCAAGACTATTTGCTAAACACACGTGCCAAAAAAAAATTAAAAAAAATTAAAACATTATATAACTATTCCGAACTTGCATCACGTATTTGTAGTCATTTGCAAACTGCGATTGACCGCGGGTAACGTTTGTTTTTTTATTTTTTTGTACAGCTGTGACGTTAGAATGGCAATCCTGAATATTAATAAAAATTAAAAACAAAAAGTTTTTCGCTAAACAATAATTAAACATGCATAAATACTAAATGCAACTAGGGGTAGACAAAATCCGACCGGGTTGGGTCGATTTTTTTGTTGTTTTTACACGGGTAGGGTGGGTTGGTTGTGTATGCGGGTTGTGTTGGGTTAGATTGGGTTATGGGTTTAACTCATGCAAATCGAATAAATCTGTCCAACCCAACCCGACTATATTNAGCTACAATACTTAGAAAAATCTAGATTAAAATGTCAATTATTGTTGGAAAAATTTTGTGCAATAGTTGAAAATTTTGAGAAAATCATACACAAATTATATACTACCAATTAACTAAATTCTATATAAAATGCGATACACGAAAGTCTTGAATATGACACAAGACATGAAAACTGTTAGAATAATATTATAAGATTTGGATAGAAAGCATTTTACGAAAAATAGTATAAGCAAATACATATTGAACACAAAAATATTTTAATTACGAAAAATATTACTTGACTTCATATAATTTAATATCAAATGTCCACGTAATATTTCCGGGCATGAAGTGCCAAAATAATTCAGATTTTTTGGTTATTACAACTATAGAGACATAATATTATATAAGTCATAAGTCAATTATTAATCCGCGCAACCCAACTCGCCTACTTTAATCTTTGTTAACAAGTTGTCCAAAACCGACCAACCCAACCCGACCAATTCTTGATTGGATTGGGTTGTGTTGGGTTTTAATCTTTACACGGGTTGGATTGTGTTAAATTATGATCAAACGGATCATGTTGGATTGGGTTGAGGCAAAAACCGACCCAACCCAACCCATGTCCACCCCTAAATGCAATCGTATTATCTATTTGCAATTAACTAAGTTTTGAGTTAGAAAAATAGGTTTCTTCTCGTTAAGTTCTTGATTAATTGTCTCAAACTTAACTTTTGTACAATTACTTCATGGCATTTTATACATGAGTTTAGAGGTCCTAATTAGCTTGCTCAATTTGATTTTACACCAATTTACATCCGTCCTCCAAATTTTTACTGTCATTCTCCAAGTAGTTTAAATCCCTTTATCACCCGATTCAAACTCAACAATATGCACACCAATCTCCTTGTGATTGTTAAGTCCAAATTATAATTGATAATTTCTAAATTTCTAAATTGTAATTGACAATTTTCTTAGTCAAAATCAAGTCCTAATTGAATTGTATTAGGAGTTTATCGAGTTGTAATCAAAATCAAAATAAGAGTTATAGAATCCTAATTAAAGTCAAAAGATTTGGATTCATAGTATAGTCCATGAATGAGTTCAAGAAGACCATACATGATCATTGAATTGCATTTAGAAGTCCAAAGAGTGTCAAAGAACCGTACAAGTTATGTTCTAAATTCTTAATCGTAACTTGCTACGCATTTTTCATATAGAAAACATTGAAATTTGGTTACAATTATTTCTAGAAGAATTGTATCCCTTTGCGATAGCTTTCCAACTCATTTTGAATCACATCAATCAGACATCGGAAGAGAATGTTATGATAAAAATACTAACAACTACTGAACTGTTGCTCGACTGTTGCTGACTTGGAGCTCGAGCGACGGGGTCGACTTCCAGTATTCTATCTTGCTTTAAATACTTGGTTTTTCAATCAATTTTCATCCCAAACACTTTTCCCTACGCTATAAACTTCAAAAAGTGTGTTGAATCGTATTTTCCATAGAGATCATTCATTTGAAGATCCAAAACACATTTATTGATTCAAAGATTCAACCACCATATTATTTGAGCCACAATTTCATCTAAACTTTGATTATCTTGATTTAGCCATATTGTTTCATATAAAACCACAAGATCAAAACACGCAAGATCTTTTAATCAAACACCAAACCACCTAATCTACCAGAGATCGGGAGCTGTTGTAGAATCACAAATTCAGGAAGACTATGGTGATGTACCAGGAGTAGGGATCTGGCGTCAGGAGCATGCTATCCAAGAGGGCTAAATTATAAACCAGGAGTCGGAATTTTTTTTGAAGAAGCACACCTTCAATAAGATCAAGGGAGATTGCAAAAATTGAGGTCAGAAGTTCTACGAGGTAGACGGATCTGGATCGTATTGTAAGTTTGCTTCAATTTATAGCGGATTATTAACTGGCAAAGTGCCAGGAGTTATTACACAATTGGAATTTCTCCGTGATTATCTTTGGTGTTCTTTATTGTTTTAATTATTGATTATGGTATTCAAACTTGGAATAAATTGACTTATTTGATCTAACCATCTAAAAATAATTAAAAAGTGACTTATTGCTTTTAATTATATGATTCCGTACGTTGGGTCTAAATATTCGGTAATTTAAAACTTCTAAATGGTGTCAAAGCTTAATAGCGATTCTTGACACAATATTTTTTCTAGATGAGACAATCAATTTCTAATTCAAGATTTGAGTATGATATGGAAATTTGGGAGGCTTATGACCAATTGCTTGATGAGTACTTTAAGTTGAAAAAAGTGAATTAATGAGAGTCTTGTAGCCAGATTTGAGGAATCCACTAGAAGTTTGAATGAGTTAAAAGTTGAGAAAGAGTCCTTAGATATTAAAGTTAAATCTCTTATGAGTGATTTGAAAAAATCAAATACCCAACTCCAATATTTTTCAAGCGGATTTAAGAAAATTGATAGCATGATATGTTTGAATAAAACAATTAGGGATAGAAGAGGTGTAGACTTTAATGAAACAAATTCTCAGACTGTTTCTTCTTCGAAAAGTAAGTTTGTACCTATCTTAAAGCCTAACGCTCAAAACTTGAAACCTAGAGTTGATTCTAGGTTCATCCCTACGTGTCACCATTGTGGTAAGGCAGGACACATAAAACCTAAGTATCGCGAGCTCCTGAATAGGAACACGACCAAGAATGTAGGTGTCCGGGTACTGAAATCATTGGTACAACATAAGTTTCTTCCATCTAAGATTCAAAATTTGAAATCTAGGATTGTTCCTAAATTCATTCCCACATGTCATAATTGTGGTGTTTTAGGTCAAATTAGACCTAAATGATGTAAGCCCTTGATTAGAAAAATAAACAAGATCTAACTAGTAATGTTAGATTCTTGACTAATCAAGTGAGTCACTTGTCTGAGTTGATGACTCAATTGACTAAAATTACATCTTCTTCTAAGAAGATTTGGGTAAAAAAGAGAGAACTCACAGATCAAAGCGATGATTTACATTGCGGTATTGTTGGGGTTGCTCTTCATGGTAAGAGCATTTATGTACCTCATTGAGTAGGTAGTTAGGTGCATGCATCAGCATTATTCATGGTATCTACATATTCATGCATGCACTCTAAACTTTTTATTTGCCTATTTTGCATTTTATTTATTATCTTGATAAATAAAAATTTTAAAAAAATTTGAAAAAGGAAACTATTTTTTTAATTGTTTTTTTGAATATGTTATTTTTCTATCAAGTACTAGTTATGTTCATAATTGGTAAATTAAATTTTCAGTAATTTTTTAGAACTTGTTTGGAGTACTTTTTATTCTCCCATTACATTTTTTTTACATAATTTTTGCATCATTATACGTGTGCATATGTTTTTACTCCTTATTCTCTATATTTAACATGATTATTACTCGTCTTTGTTATTTTTGACAAAAAGGGGGAGAGATATGTATTTATTTCAGTGAGTAGATTATATGACTTAGGGAGAGAAATCTAAGATTTTTTTATTGATAAATGACTTAGGGGGAGTCATTTGATGTGTTTGTTGAGATTTTATTATTGATATAGTTTTGTGTTATTATCTATATTGATAAAAAAATTCTATGGTTTATTTATAAATTTATAATTCACATGATATTCCATGTTTCGGTGTTACACATGTTTTAATATGTGTTTTATTTAACTTAGTTATATGATTTATGTTTTGATAGTTTCCTCTTTGTTTCACATGGTATTCATGTGCTTCAGAAGACAGGTTGACAAAGCATAGAAGAAAATTTTAGGAAGTTTTTGACTTTGAAATAAATGATTTTGTCATGAAATTCCAAATGGAGAGATTGTTATGTTCAGATTATAATTGACAATTTCTAAATTTATAATTGGCAATTTCCTTAGTCAAAATCAAGTCCTAGTTGAATTGTATTATGAGTTCATCGAGTTGTAATCAAAGTCAAAATAGAAGTTATAGAATCATAATTAAAGTCAAAAGATTTGGATTGACAATATAATCCTTGAAGAAGTTCAAGAAGACCACATATGATCATTGAAATGCATTTAGAAGTCCAAAGAGTGTCAAAGAGCCGTACAAGTTATACCCCAAATTCTCAGTCATAACTTGCAATACATTTTTCATATAGAAAGCATTGGAATTTGGATAAGGCTACTTCTAGAAGAATTGTATCCCTTTGTGTTAGCTTTCCAACTCATTTTGAATCGCTTCAATCGGACATTGGGAGAGAAAGTTTTGATAAACATGATGACAACTATTCAACTGCTGCTCGCATGTAGCTGACTTGGAGCTCGAGCGACGGGTCGACGTCCAGGATTCTAATTTGCTTCAAACACTTGGTTTTTCAATCAATTTTCATTCCAGACACTTTTCCCTATACTGGGTGTAAGCAACGTGCAAGGTACGTTTGCTTAATTTATATTTAATAGTTTTGTTTAAGAATTAATTTGTTATTAATAAAGATGTAATTTTTTTGGTTAATTAAATAATTAGTGATGTAATGTTTATGTAATTGATAAATAATTAAATAAAGTGCTTCTCTCTGTCATCTCCAACCC
>CAIGRQ010239166.1:0-10783 GCA_903798375.1 Fraxinus sp. D2006-0159 | reverse complement strand
GACATATTAATAAAATATCGGAGATACCGCCTTCCTTCTATTAAAAAAAATAAAAAAAATTCAACATTCAGCTTGATGGCATCTTGTCCATGTGCAGACCATCTATATTTTCGAGATAATACTCCAGGAGCAGATTTTTCAATAAGGCTCGATTTAGTTGCAGATTTGTTGGCTAAGGCAATGGCAATAACTTGTTGAGGTGGGAGTTCAATCTGATCATGTATCATTTTATTTCGCCGGTACCAAAAGCACCAAGTAATAAGTAGAAAGTCTATGAGAGTATCCTTTGATATTGTTGACAATATATCAGTCTACTTGCATGAAACCTCCTGGATAATTTTTAGGTTGTAATACCGAGAATCGACTGGTAAGGTGTTGATGGATAGAGGGACAATGAAGCAGGATATGGCATAAATCTTCCACTTGGTAACAACAAAAACAGCATTGGGAAACAACGGGGATTTTTTGGTGAAGTAGATTTTGTTTTGATGGCAAACTCTCTTGACAGACTCTCCAAGCAAAGACCTTTATTTTTTGGGGAATTTTCAGCCGCCACATCGTATCCCAAGATTTCTTCTTCTCAGCAAAACTCGAACAGCTGCAACGATCTAGAGTTAGGCAGGTTTTGAAGAATCTATATGCACTACTCATGGAGTAGATACCAGATTTTTCGTGTTCCCAAGACCATACATCATCTTCTCTCGAAACACTTGGTTGTAACTTCAGGATAGCCTCAACAATTTTTGGATTGAATAGAATTCTGAGCTTTGCCAAATTCCACGACCCCAAGTTGGGATCAATTAGTTTGAAGACTGGACAATCGAGTTGCTGTCTATAGATGCGTTGAAAATCAGCCCTTAATTCCTTGCTCAATTCTGTCACCTCAAGGATCCATTTATCATTGAGAATATGTATGGTACTTCCATTTCCCACGATCCATCTTCCTCCTTGCAACAAAAGATTTTTAGCCTCCCAAATTCCACGCCAAGCATAGGAGGGATTACCACCTAAAGATGACTTCAATACATTACCATTGGAAAAGTAGCGGGTTGAGTATATTTTGTTAACCAAGCTATCCATGTGGTGCAAGAGCCTCCAATCTTGTTTACCAAGCATGGCCAAATTAAAAATCTCCAGCTCCTTAAAGCCCATGCCCCCCATGGATTTTGACTTACACATATTATCCCAAGAAAGCCAGTGAATTCTCCTTTCCTCCTTACTTTGGCGCCACCAAAATCGAGCCATCATTTTCTCAAGTTCAGTGTATAATGTAAAGGGGAGTTTGAACAACTCATAACATAGGAGGGTATTGCTAAAGCCACTGATTTGAGGAGAACTTCTCTTTCTCCATGGGAGAACATACTACTTTTCCATCCTTGCAATTTCTGCCAGACTTTGTGTTTTATTTCAGAGAATACTCGGAATTTAGATCTTCCCACCATAGGTGGCAATCTAAGATACTTTTCGTATTGCTGCACTTGTGGAACGTTCCGTAGGGCCATAATTGATCGCTGATCATCTTGCTTTACATTAGCACTGAATACCATTGCAGTTTTATCTCTATTAAGTTGTTGACCTGACGCATCTTCATAAGTACTTAGGACAACCTGCAATCGAGTAGTATCTGATTAATTTGCTTCACAAAAAATCAAGCTATCATCCGCAAAGAAAAGGTGATTCAATCTTGGAGCTCCCCGGCATATACAAATACCAGTTATATGATTTCTCCTTTCAGCTTCCTTCAATTGACTAATCAATACTTCGGTGCATAGAAAAAATAAGTAAGGATAAATAGGATCTCCTTGCCTTAAACCCCTAGAGGGAAAAATAAGACCGGTTGGAGAGCCATTAATGATGATCGAAAAAGATGCGGTAGTGACGTACTTCATCACCAGATTAATAAAACTTCCATGAAAGCCCAATTTGTGCATAACCGCTTCAAGGAAGGACCATTCCACTATGTCATAAGCTTTGCTCATGTCAAGCTTAGGGACATGTAACCCTTCTTACCCTTCTTCTTTCTCTTTAAAAAATGGAGCACTTCATACGCTACAAGTACGTTGTCTAAAATAAATCTCCCTTTAATGAATGCTGATCGTGTTTCAGATATCACCATAGGAAGCACTTGTTTTATCATGTTCGCCACAACCTTGGGGACCAACTTATAAAGGACATTATAGAGGCTGATGGGCCTATAATCCTTAACTCTTTAGGGATTTTTTGTCTTAGGAATAAGTATAATAAATGTATGATTTACATCTTGGGAAAACTCACAAGTATTCAAAGCATGTAAGACATCATTAGTTATAGAAGGGCCAATATGAGGCCAAAACTTTTGGAAAAAAATAGGAGGCATTCCATCAGAACCTGGAGCCTTATTAGGATGTATTTCCTGCAGTGCCTGAGAGATTTCAGTTGCTGTGAAAGGTAGAGTCAACTCATCATTAATATCAGTAGTGACTCTGTTCTCCATGATGGTCAGAATAGCATCTTGATTTCTGGAGCCATTAGAGGCGAACAGATCAGAAAAATAGTTGATGATCAGCCGATCGGCCCGGTCGCACGCTTCTCCTTCCTGCCGCACCTTTGATCATCCAATAGTTTTGTAATTTAGTTTTTTTTCCCTTCTTTGGGAGGCTTTTGCATGGAAGCAACGTGTGTTCTGATCTCATTC
Source organism: Fraxinus sp. D2006-0159 (assembly GCA_903798375.1). Lineage (NCBI taxonomy): Eukaryota > Viridiplantae > Streptophyta > Magnoliopsida > Lamiales > Oleaceae > Fraxinus > Fraxinus sp. D2006-0159. The sequence continues at coordinate 8,109 of CAIGRQ010239166.1, read as the reverse complement.
TTCGAGCCAAGTAGCTCTTGATCTTTGCTTCCACATGATCTCCTCTCTATCCATCCAAGTTTGTACTTCTTCAGCAGCTTTTCGAAGATCATTGGTGTTGATAGTTGTTGGATTCTTATTTGGATTTGAGCTAGATTTGATCTGGCTTCCTTAAGCTTCACTTGCACTTTGCCGAATGTAGTTTGGTTCCAAGATTGAAGGTGAGTGCTGCATCGATTGATATTCCTCTTCATATTTTCCAGGTTTTGAGAGCTGATTTCAGACAACTGGTTTAACACAATGTTGGAGCATTCAGTTTCACCTAGCCACATTAATTCAAAACAGAATGGTTTAGGTCCTTTTAGTGATTGATTAACACCATCAAGTTGAATCCAAATCGGAATGTGATCTGAGTATGTTGTTGAACCATGGGTGATGGAGGCATGTGCATAAAGACGACACCAGGAATCATTTGCACAGAAGCGGTCCAGCCTTTCGAAAGTTTTTGCACTGTCATGTCTTCCATTATACCATGTGTATTTAAGGCCCTTGAATTTGAGGTTCGGGAGCTCACAATCAAAGAACATCTGTTTAAAATTTTTAAGTTGCTTCCTAGGTCTATCTCGACCTCCCCATTTCTCTTCATTTGATAAAATTTCGTTGAAGTCGCCAAAGACAAGCCATGCATCTATAGAGTCTCTCTTCAGTTTCCTTAATAAGTCCCATACCTCCATGCGTTTACATATCTCAGGATGGCCATAGATTCCAGTTAGAAACCAGCTACGTTGGAGCGCTTCTATTTTAGCATCAATGTGGTTTTTGGAGTAGCTTAGAACAGATAAAAGAATCTCGAATTTTCGAAGAAGAGCAATGCCGCCACTGCGTTCCGCTGTCTCAACATTAAAACAACCGTAGAATTTTAGTTTAACTCGACAAAATTCCATATTTGTGTCATTAAGTTTTGTCTCTTGCAAGAACAAAATATCGGGATCTTCCTTTCTGATAAGGTCAGAAAGACTACGAATGCCTTGAGGGTTCCCAAGCCCTCGTGCATTCCAACTTAGTATTTTCATGAGGATCGGTGGGGCTGAATTTCAGCCACCACCGAATTCTGAGCATTGGAGTTGGACACCCGTTCATGGGTTTTACCTATACCCTTCAGGCGTTTAGAATTTCGAGCAGCTTCCCCACTTGCAGGAGAAAATTCCAAAGATCTCTTTTGGCTAGCTAAGGACGTGGACATGTTGGAGCTGTGTATTTGAATTTTTTTTACTCGTTTCCATCATCGAGCTTGATTGGCACCCATACCAGTAATTGATGTTTTGCTAGATTTAGGTAAATCAACATCAGTTTGTTGAGGGACATGATTAACCTTAGGTTGAAAATCAGGAAAGTCACTGCTGTCCATACCATTTTCCATAACCTCATTGCTGTCAAAATTATTTTCCATAGAAACTGTGATTCCAAATTGATCCTGTAATGGAAGCTGTTCCAGAAATTTTGACTTCATCAATTCCCCATTATTTCCATCTATATTCCTTTCCTGTAATAGCTCCCGATTTTTCGGTGTACTGCAATTGGTTGTCGGCACCGAAGTTTGTTCACCATTGTTCTGACCATTGGAATTTCAATGATTCATCTGCTGGTCAGTGGTTTGAGGCTGCAGTTGTTGGTTACGGACATGACCACCATAATCTCTAAAGTTTCCAGCATGTAGCCAAAGTCAATAGGAGTAATCAGAGGTTGTGTATGCCTCCATGGTGGATTGCCATTGGGAGCATTCCTTATGAGTATGTCCAAGATGCCACATAGATAGCAGAAATTCGAAAGGCGCTCATAAGCAAAACAGACCCAGAAAGGTTTATGAGATCCCACACAAATCCTCTTACCGCGTAGGAGAGGTTCGGATATATCAAGGCCTATCCGGACACGAAGGAATTCACCTCTAGCTATTTCATTTTTATCGATATCAATTTCAATAATTTTTCCAAGTTGCCTGCCAATAGCATCCCCCATTTTCCAGTTTCGAACCATGACAGGGAGATCATGAATTCTTACCTAAAAATTTGCCTCTGAAAAGGAAATGTTATTAATTTGTTGAAGGCCATCAATCTCTTTGGTTAAAACCAAATGTCTGTCAAACGCCCACGGACCCTCGTGCATGACACGTTCCTTATCCCGAATGTCCTCAAATTCTGCAAGGAAATAGGTTGGAGGAAATGTCTCGAATGCTCAAAGCCTTATTTTGGACGCCATAAGCGCTTTATAGAATTCTTGACCGCCTCTTTATTGAAGTGTTTATTGGACAAAAGTTTGAATAACAAACAGTTTTCACTGCAATGGGAAATCAGCACCTCATCTTCTCTGATTGCTAGAACTACCTCTTCCTGTTCTTTGAGAGACAGCTTTTTACACGTTTGCAATATCCAATTCCATAGCGAGAGTGCATGATAAAACACTATAAATCTTGCACCAAATGCAGGGGGAAAACCTCTATTCCGGCAGCCTTCAAGAGGAAAGAGAGACCTCTACTCAAGGATACCTTTATTCAAGGACCCTCGAGAGGAATTTTTTTTTATTTTTTTAAATCTTGCTGATTACTACCATTTCAACTAAAGTCGCTGAAAGCAGGGCAATTTTAATTTGAAAACATAAAGGTGAAGAAGGGTTAGCCCTTATTTGGCTATGGTTTATAATCTCTTTAAAATTGAGCAAATAATTTTTTATCCATATATTCTATGGAATCCTCGAGTATCCATCACTTTTTTTTCTTCTATTTATTTATAATTTAAATAACTTTCAAACCTGCTTTAATGTCTCGAGTCCGGTTAATGTTACCTGTACTTGTTGATATACAAACAGACAATTCTTTTTAGCAGGCATTGAAACAAAAACCAAGACATTTTAATGTGGAGGAAATCCATTAACTGAAAATTAGGCATCATCCTGTAAATTGTCTAAAGATACATATCAATTGTCAAAAGCAACAGATTACAGTCTGAATTAAAAATCACAAAAGAAGAGAGATGTGAGCAAATCCTAAGCCACAGTCCTAAGTTTCCTTGGGAGGGGCCTTCTTGGCAGCCTCTGCAGCTGCCTTCTCCGCTTCAATTTCAGCAACAATGGCATCAATTTCAGCTTCTTCAAGCTGCCGAAGTCCATGATCTTTGGTCATTACAGCAACTTCTAGGTTCTTTCCACCACTCTCAACCACCTTCACACAAAATAAGATCAGATGTCAGTGTCCCTATTTTTATTTTATTTTTTGTTTCCTTCTTCTCATTCACCCTTTTTTTATATAGTGTGCCTTTTGGAGTAGGGAGGTGGGGGTCAATTGTACAACAGATTCCACTAATAATGTTATATTGAAAAACTATATTTCAATATATCCAAGATAGAACATCAACAAATTAAAGGTGAGGAAAGTTATACGAAGACGGTCACACAAAGGTTCTGCCCAGTCATCAATCAGTATCGAAGCCAAGTAAATACATATGTTTATTAAACCATTCTCCAATCAGATATTCAAATTTGTGAATGATGATATTGAGACTTATTATTGACTTTCCACCCAGAGAAGAGGTGGGGTTCCTAATTCTTTCCATTAAACAATTAGCACAAGAGAGACCACAAAATGATATAGAAAATGGGAACTGTTCGAAGATACTTAGTAAGCAAACCAAAGATTTTCCACCATCTACGTCTCATGACCCCCAACAACTAACCCATTTCACATTTCAGTTCACAACAGATAAACTGCAAACAGGATGTTTCCGGGTATCAGCAACTAGCAAAGCCGATAGCTCACCCAATGCGACCATCAACAGTAAGCTCTAAACATTAAAAAAATCAAAGCTATCATAAATCCAGCTCCACAACTCCACCTATATTTCCTCTTACATTTAACAGTTAGATCTATCATTCAAAGTCTTGCTGGACTCCTATACCTGCACAACTTTACAGCATGAACTCGACATGGGAATCACTAGCAAGTTTCACATTCTTTACTCTCTTTCAAGTGAATTATGATGTATAGTACATCTCAAATCTTTGGATTTTCCATAGCAAAGTCACAGGCAATAAGACACAAGATTGTTAAGGTACCTCCAACGCTCTATGCACTAATACAAGTTATGTCCCTTCGCAAGTCAAAGGCATAGCAACTAGAGAAACAGAAATGCTAGTTGTAATTTATGAACATATCTACTTACGAAAGGTTCCAAAGTTTATTTCAATTGGACCTATATCCATAATATTACCCAAACAACTCTTAGACCTCTGTGACGCACACTCTGTCATGGATATAGCATTAACTCAACCAGCTGTGACATGTAGCTAGTCATTACAACCACAAGGTTCCTACACCATTATTCTACAATGCGGATCATTAATCTTAATTTCATTTATAATTCACTACAGGCAGGAAACTATTGGCTAAACTCCACCATCAAATTGTTCAGTGCATATAAGCAGAGGCCAAGATTCAAATATTGACAGTTTCGTAAGCTTTCAGAGTAAAAGTTGAAGATAAGGTAATGCGCACATATTCAAAACACCATTGAAGCACCTGGACATCTAGTTCATTTGCAGCATTTAACAGAGATAATCCATCATACAGCATGAAAATCAAAAAAATTACATGAACGTGAAAATATTTTTCATTTTTTGTTTGATTACATAATATAGCCCACCAAGATGCTAAAAGATGAACTATGGATGCAGGAGCCAATTAATAACAGCAATTTCATGACTTAGTCCATTTTGTACAGGACTACCACAAAAATGATATTACCTGATTTAAGATGCTATTACAAGTCCACTTAGTGTACATTTTCTTAGATTAATGCGCAGTTTGTCTAATATTGTCTCAGGGTTATGATGTACATTGGAACAAAAGCAGTATGGTTATCTTATTAATGTACTTCAACAAATTCTCAACATCGACAAAAAAATTTCCAATAAAATAAATGATTGAACAAAGTAACTTATTTAATATTTAAACAACTTACAAGGTTATGGTGTTCTTCATGTAAAAAGATGCAAGAATTACCAAATATTAAGCCCCTGTTTGGTACACATTAAAATTTTTCATTCTCATTCTTCTACTAATTTTCAATCACATTCTTCAATAAAATAATATTTTCCATCACATCAACAATTTTTCCTTCTTGTTCAACTACACATTCTTCATCAATCTACTATTCCAGAATACATTTTTCCAAAATAATGTGGCTCAAACACACCCTAAATAAGTAAACTGCATTTTGAATTTTTGATAAATAATAGGTGAACAACCAGATCAAATGGTTGAATGATAACAAAAATAAATAGACAAATTTGTGATATTTAAGCAAGAAGAGAACATTTCATATGCATAAGCCTAAAATCTAATAGCAATACAATAGACCAAGTATCCACGTGGATGACTTACTTCAAGTAAAGCCCGCATGGCTAGTTTGACAGTCTCCTGGCCAGATGTTTCTTTGTAATTCTTCTCCAGAAACTCCCTGATCGAGTTTGAGTTTCTCCCAGTTGCATTGGCTTTCCATGCTGAAAAAGTTCCTGAGGGATCTGTCTGGTAAAGAGATGGAACACCTGTGTAGGGGTCAAAACCAATGATCAAGGTTGAAAGCCCAAAAGGTCTCACACCACCACTTTGTGTATACTTCTGCTGAAGCCCAGCAATGTAGCGAGTTATGTATTCAACAGTCACAGGATCCTCAACTGTAAGCTTATGACTCTGGCACTCAATGCGTGCCCTATTAATTAGAACACGTGCATCTGCTTTAAGTCCAGCACATGCCAATGCAATGTGATTATCTAAATTGACAATCTTTCTCACCGATCTGAAAGCAAGAACATAAAAGTGATAATAAGCACAAAAGCATTAAATTAGGAGTCCGATCGGGAAGGTAACAATGATAGACACATTGCATGCTTGTTGAAAGCTACGAGCATCTCCAATGCATTCTATGAATTCAATCTAGGTGGCATCCAAATAGAAAGGCTTTCGATCTACATGACATTAATGTCTAATGGATAGACAACCTAGTTCAAATTTCATCTCCAATGCGTTCAATCTATAATTCAAATTTTCATCTTTAATGCATATTCAAAAGGAGGGACAAAAAATAATATATTAGAGAGAGAGAGAGAGAGAGAGAGAGAGAGAGAGAGAGAAGCCTCTACATCTAGATGGTCATGCTGACAATGTATACATTTTTCTTACAACATCAGCTAGACATAGTCCTAAACATATAGCTCTAGAGATGAACTCTTTTATACATTGTTTATTTTAACTTGCAACTTTTTTACTTCAATTCACATTAGCATAGAAGATACTCTAAGAAAATATAGAATAAGATACTAACCAACAATTCTAACTTAGATCAAAAGGTCAAGTTGGAGTACATGTAAACTGAGCCTTACGTAACTTAGTTATGTTTCAACCAACAAACTAGAAACCGTGCGGCTTTAACGTTTCACAAATTTTCTCCCCACGAGAATACGTTAAGTCAGCCTTCGAACGCCCACGAATTAACCTTTGAGGTTAAATTATGTCAACTTTAAGTAGAAAATATAAAGTAGTAGATTATATTGAAAGGAATAAGCAAATAAGTTTGGGAGAATCTCCTTGTATAAATGAAAGGAAGATTTCTTTACAATCTCTCAAGATTTAACTCGCTTCACTCATTAACAGTTACAAATGAGCTATACATCTATTTATACACATTCTTGCTAGATATCTTGAAATCAAGAGCCAAGATTAAATGGATCAAATGGCTACAATTACTTGCAAGTTGCAAGTCACTTTACAACTCTATGCAAGTTGGCATGTCCCTTTATGGAAATAGTATTCAAGTTGAACTTTGTTTCATCCTTCAAACAAGTTCTAATCAATTTAAATTTTGTTCCTTATTTTCATGAAAGTTGCCCAAATTGACACCCACTTGCGTCCTAATCCAAAGGCTGCAGTCCAAGATATTTAATAATCCTTCAAAACGATGATTTTTGAATTAGAAAAATTTAGTGCACAACTTGCTTATGTTTTACCTACCAGTTGTTTGCACTGTTTTACGACTGCTACATGGATGAATCAACCGCGAACTGGAAGGATGTAAGTCAATGAACTTTGCCCCATAGATTCACTTTTCTATAGGTTGTATGAAAATTGGGCAATGTCCAACAATTTTGCCCCATACTTTGCCTACGGCCGAAGACCTGGAGCCTCAAAAATTGCTAAGTCGTGGGGAGATCATTCAAACTTAGCTCAATCTTGTTTGGACAAAGCTCAGAAACGAATGAAGAAATGGGCAAACGTGAAACTGTGATATTTGAAATTTAATATTGGCGATCAAGTTCTTGTGAAAGTAGTGTCGCAACAATTCAAAGCTTACCGAAAAGTTCACAAAAGCTTGGTTCAAATATATGAGTAACCGTTTCTAGTGGTGGCTAAGGTTGGAAGAGTTTCTTACCGGCTTGATCTCCCATGCACTTTAAAGATTCATCCAATCTTTCATGTAATTATGTTAAAGCTATATAGACTTGACTTGGATGTAACCAGCAGAAATGAGTCAAAACAAGCGCATCACATTGTTATAAAATCTTTTGAGAAAGATGTTGAAACCATTTTGGTAGATAGGGAGGTTAGACGGAGAGGTGCTTCCCCTTGCACCCAATACTTAATCAAGTGGAAAGAGTTACTCAAGTCTAGGGATAGCAAAAAAGATCGGCGACTCGGGCTCGGCTCGGAAAAAGCCCGAGCCGGGCCTGGCTCGGGCTCGGTTCCACCGAGCCTCATTTTGAGGAGTCGGCCCGAGCCCAGCCGGCCCGCAAAAAAAAAACCACAAAAATTTGTCAACTTATTCTTCTCATCATGAAACCAATAAATTAATTATAAGTGACAAATTTATCACATAGATTATTTTGAAAAATGAGTGATGTTTGTTTGTTTAATATTTATTGCATTATTAGTTTATTATTGTTACATTTCTCAAAAAAACTAAGTGCCTAAATATTTAAAGTAAGCATTTTCTCATTTACACAAACATTTATTATTCTATATTAAGTGAAATTATTAGTGATATATATTGCTTGATTATATTTAAAAATTGAGCTAATTTCACCAAT
>CAIGRQ010239156.1:0-18846 GCA_903798375.1 Fraxinus sp. D2006-0159 | reverse complement strand
TCATCCAAATATAACTGATAAATGTTTCTAACGAGAGTCCTACGAGATGGAGCCCTAAATTGAAGACATGCTAAGCTTCAACAAACATAAAAGGTAATTCATCCAAAACTAGTATTTTTGCACATGCAACTCTACACTCTTCCTTGCTTCGACCCACTGCAATAAGATTGCTCCCTTCACCCTCTTTATTGTTCTCAAATGATAAGATTGTCTGCTTCTTATCCGTCAGTCTACTTGGATACTTCTTACAATGATTTGTCAAATGATTACCCAATGTACTAGTACCACACTTCTTAATGCCACAAGCATAATCTAGTCCAAAATAATTATACTTACATCTAACATTTGGATCATTCTTTGGGCCCAATAGAGTGAAGTGATCCCAAACATAAGAAGCTAATCTACTAGATTTTCGTTTACCCCTAGTTGACGGTGCACGTGGAGGAAGATCATATCGCAAATTTGTGTCATTTGATTGAGCCTGTGTGCCACGTTCTTCACATACATCCATATCTACTAACATATCCCACAAAAAAAAATGAATATACCATATTAAATTACAATTATAAATGCACTACAAGGAAGAAAGGATATTGTACCTGAGTCTATCTCCGCACGGATTTTATCATCATCAGTCATTTTAATTAATTCAGATTTTGACCATAAGTTAGAATCTAATACCATGAAATATGAAATACTTCAGATTTTATCTTTTGTTATACAAAAATGTAGAATACAATCTAATAAAATCATAATCCTATTTATAGGATAAAAGTACAGGCTGCAATAAGAAAATAATATCTCAATACAATCTAATCAAATCCTAATCATCCAATTGGCAATTCTCCAGTGTCCAGTCATAATAAAAAAGGTTTTTGGAGAGAGGCAATAACATATTTTTCACCTTCACTTTTTTAAGATTTAACAAACTAATTCAGCATATACAAATACAAACCAGCTAATGATAGACACATTCTCAATCTCAAGATATCACCACTTCAAATACAGATGTACTTAAACGTGTGTAAGCATAACAAATAGAAAAAAATAAGTGGTTGACAGTCGGGTAGAGATCATCGCAGCAAGTCAAAAGATTATAACGTAAACCTCCAATTCGTAACCAAGCACATCCTAGTCTTCGCACAATGTCTACAGGTACAGGGCAAATGAGAAGAAATAATAAAAGTGAGAATTAAATCAAAAATTGGAAAACCTCCAAGTACTAGTAGTTCGTTTATATGCACTCACCAGTAGGGAAACCAGGGCTTTATAGTTTCTTGCTGTGACATGAAAGTAAGTATCAAAACGGCAAAATAAACAATAGAAACAATAAAAAATGCTATCCAAGTCAATTGTGATTCGAGAAAATGGAAAATATACAGTAAGTGAAGAAAAACCCAAAAACCCAAAATGAAGAAAAACCTAAAAAATCGTTAAATCAATTACAGATAACAAAACTTGATTTTTTAAAAACATTTTGAACACTTTCTAAAGTGTTGATGCATATCTATCCATATCTATAAAGAAAATAGTCAATCAGACAAAAACCCCAAAACAAGAAGACTAGAAAATGAAGCATACCCAAATTAAATCAAACTTACAGCAGGTCACAAATCATTCTCCAATGACAATAACAAAAAAAAAAAGAAGCGTGGCGAACCGCGAACCAACGACGGAGGCTTAACCACTCGACGGCAAGTAGGTCGCACTCTTCAGTGGCGAACCGTGCGAACTGCGAGTAAAAGATATATGTTTTAGTTCTATGTATGTTAAAAAAAAACAAGCGACTACAAGTCTACAACAATGGAGAGTTCCAACCTGTAAATTCTTGTCTTCTTGGCCGAATGGACTGTGCGATGTCTACGGCGGGATGGAGGAAAAGGAATGGACTGTATAGATTGAAGAAGAAGAATAAAAGAACTAAAGATTCTGGCGCTTCTTTCCCTTTTATATTTAGTTGTTTTTTTTAATGTTGGTCGGGTCGGGTCGGGTCGGTGTGGGTTATACCGGGTTTTCTTGTTTGACTCACAACTCGACCCAGTAGCGTAACCCGAAATCCAAAAATCGCCTAAAAACACCAAAAAATCGACCCAACCCGGTCTGATTGGGTCAATATTAATATTGCATTATCAATTTCTGGCAGACCTACTACTTGTTTGCCTTCCTTTACAATTTATATTATTTGCAAGATTTTAATCCCACATCTCTTCCAGCTATTTTGTTATCTGTGACCTAAAAATTATATAATCTATGTCCGTGAAAAAATCTGTGACCAATTAATTTTGAAATTTGTGACTGTGTGACCTATATTGACCAATGAATTAACTGTGACCTACAAATTTTTTAAACTGTAACTGAAAAATAATATGTGACTATCTAAATTGTGAATCTGTGACCATATTTTATAAATTGCCAAAATCGGAACAGTCGTCGGAATAAAGCTGTGACGGAACGGTAATTGGAATAGTTGCCAGAATAATTACCAGAATCGGAGCATTCGTCGGAATGGTCATCGAAATAGTCGCCGGAATGGTCATCGGAACGGTAGGGATGGTGAAGGTGGGGTGAGTTAATTATATTATATTAGAATTAAATATTTAATAATTAATTAATAAAAATATTTTTAAATAATAAATAAATATCTGAGTTTTGTATTTTGAAACTTGACACATGAAAATTGAATTGTGTCAAAATTAACACCGGACTTTTGAATTTCTCCTATCTCTATCTACTTTCATATAAAAGAGGGAATTCTCCTTTAACTGTTCATTTCTCTGCTTGCCATTTCACACGAGAACCAGATTTATACTGTTCATTATCGAGTTACTTGAAGTAGCCCTCATCCTTTCTCTTTTCTTTTTGTTTGCCTTTCCCTCTCTCCAAGCTCCCATTTCTCTGCTTTTACTCCACACCCCTAATCCGTAGTCTAAGGTTTTCGTACATGGTATAATACGGAGACCACAAGACTTCGTTGATGGTCGTAAAGCGGAGGTTGATAGGTTTCTCGTCGCCTCCACCTCCATCGTACAACAACGTTCCACCTTCCATGAACGAGATCGATTTTGAAGGTGGTTTTTTTTTTCTTTTTCCAATTTTCCAATCTCAGTTTTTGTTCTTTGGCCTTCAATTGAATCTTAATTGATTACTTGATTTTAATTTTGTCTCTTTTGCCCGAGATCTTTGGTTTTTTCTTACGATTGGTTTATTAATTTTTTATGGTGATAAAGCGTTTAGAGGAAACTCCATTTTTGACAAAATTAGAAAGCTAATCAGGGGACCAAGGAATTGTCACTACTTCTGTTGTACACGTTGTTAAGCCTTTCCATTTGCGTCAGATTTGGTGCCAACCCACCTCCAAAATCGTAACCATTGAAGCTGCTATTGTTTGCACACCAACTGTGTGATGTTGGTTTCCAATGGGATCCTTGTTTTATACTTGACATTTTTTGTTCCACCTCATTGCTTTACTTTCACTCTAGAGATATGCATATAAATCTATAAGTTTTTACTCCGTGTGTTTAATAGGGAAAAGTAAGGAGAAAATGACAAAAGGGGAGAGCAATCAATGCAGTCATGTGGAGACTGAATCACTGATGATAGAAAGCTATGATTTTTATGAGCTTTTGTGCAGGTTCAAATCACAGGAAAGTGAGAAAGTTTGGCTTGTTGTGGCCCTTTGGTTATCAATGGTAATAGAAACAAATCCATAATCCCTTGTCTTCTCTATCTTATTAAATCAAATTTGGATGAAATATCACCTTGGAGCTTAGAAAGAATGATTGTTATCGACCAAAAATGAGTCGAAGGGTGCAGGTCAATTGGCTATAGAATAAGTCGTAATCAACTAGCAGAAGTCATCTTGGAGACCACCAAACGAAAAATCTTTTATGGGATGAGTTAAGCTTAAAAATACCATGTCTCATTGTGCAATTATTAAAAACTAAGTTCAGTTAGTATTAATAAAAATACAGCTAAACTATGAGGGAACTTGGGACAGTTGTAGTCTTGTAGACGCTATCAGTCTAAAGGCTGAACTCAGCAGAAACCTGTGCGCATTTAGTCTCCAAGTTTTACGTCGATTGCACCATATATATTTTGTCTTATTCTTATTCTTTAGTTTTACGTTGTGTTCCTTTCTTCTGTTCCTTTATGTTTAGGGAACTGGAGAGACAGTGCATGATCGTCTGCCCTGAAGCTCATCTGATTAAGGAGCATGTAAATAATATAAAGGCATAATTTACTGTCTTCATTTTGATAGTTCAAGTGGCATCTGCTGAAGAAAGCTTCTCAAGTTATTTATTTACTCCTTGCATTGAAGAAGAGTGCATTAATTGAGGAATTCCACAAGAAAAAAGAGCAGGTGCTCTTTCTCTTCATTCTCCTCTTTGACGGGCAACATGTCATGCTATATCTTTTCAAAATTTTGTTTCCCATTTGCTTCTGTTGATGCTTGGCCTATAACCTCAATGAGATTATTGTGCAATGCAGCAAATTGACCAATCTGGTCCGACAATGACACAACATTTTGTCGACGATGTAATTTTGCAAGGGAAGAAATTGTCAAAATCAGCTCGGCACAAATGTTTGAAGCCATTGTGTTAGTAATAATTTAAAGGGTTCCTTTTTCATATCAGAGAAAAATAATGATGCTAAGAGAATAGGGCTGGGGACTTAACCTTTATCTTAGTATCTCAATTGTTTCCAATACTAATACATTCTCTTCTCCTCCTCGAATGGTTCATTAACTGGTTTGTCCTAAAAAATAAAAAATGTAGCCTTTGAGTTTTGGGTACTCAGTTCCTCTTTCCCTTAACAATAATTACCCTTTTTGTCTCTCGATCATCGATAGAAATCCTAAACAATCTGATGCAACTGAGACATATACCTATAAGTATAATTTTCAATGCTTCAATATCTTCCTCTTCTGTATATTTCTTATAGTTTCTTTAATTATATTGCTCAATTTGCAATTTCTTTCTTTTTTTTTTTTTTTACATTTTTTCTATCTTTTTAGAAATCGAACCCAAAATACCTAAAGTTTGTTCCTTTGATGTTCTCGTTGTGCTTTATTGAATCCTGTTGTGTATACGTTTTTCTGTTCTTGCAGATATGGTGTTGAATATGGGGTTTTTTTTTTTTGTTTGATCTTTTGAAAGATCAAACACGAAATACCTATTAGAATAGAGAAGATTGATGCTGACCCAAGTAAAGGCCTACTTGATTTCCAGGTACAAATCATTTTTTCTTTTAAGATGCTCATTGCCACACAGAGGTCACGGACTGCTGCGGATTAATTATTTTTACGAGGCATTTCAATGCGGATTAATCTAGCTATTTTACAAATTAGGTATGAGTTTATTTGAACCACAACTTCATATTGTTACTTTAAGCGTTTGACGATTGAATCAAATTACATTTTTTCCTTTCTAGAATTGAATAGTTGATTGTCTGAATAATGAGTGATATTTTGCAAGTGGTATCGTTCATGGCAGTATATATTCAATTAGATTTGCACGCTAACTTGAACTGTACTGAAATATTTAGCTTGTTGCCTATTGTCATATATATTAGTTCTTCTGAAATTAGCTAACATTTGTGATGGAGATTCTAAATGAAATAGAGTTAGGAATCAATTTCGACTTAAAAGTAGATATGATTAGTTCTCATTAACTATGATCGTGTTGATTAGTTTTGTTTAACTGTAGTTTTGATAATTGATAAGTTCGTGATGTATTAGAAGGTCCCGTGGATTTAACTTCTGTACGACAATATGACGGGAATAGGCTTCGTTTAATATACTATTAGTGGATTGAATTATTGAGAAAATTGAAATCTTCTTCTTCTTCTTCCTCCTCTCTGTCTTGCGAGTTCTCTTTAATTTTTTTCCTATCATTATATCTTCTTACTGTTAAAGAATTAAAAGCTCTAGGCAAGGTTATGGGAAATGTACTCGAAGAACTTGCATAAATTTATTTCAACCTGTGAATTGAAATATAGTCAAATTTGTGACTTCTTACTCTTCTGAATTGTCCTATTTCCCAAGTCTGCTTATGTAGTTCTATTTGAATCATTTTAAACTTCCAAATTAAAAATAAAATATTGATTTGCTTGCTAAAGCTGAAGAAGACGTTAGTGATTTTGTTCATTTATAATAAGTTGTAAAATTACTATATTCGATGAAATATCTTTGTTCTTAAACGCATTCCGATACATCTACTACCCGACCTAAGGCTCATACCAAAAAAAATAGAAATAATTTTGAAGTTACTACACAACGACAAAATGTTTTGTACAAAACATATAATTGAGTGGACGATAATTCAACTCATTTAGCCCCCGTTTGAGCCATCTTTTTTTTAGAATGAGAATGAAAAATATAGTCGTTATTGGGGTCCACATAAGAGATGAAAAATTTGAATTTAAATGTTGATGTGATGGATAACGATCATATTTTTCATTTTAATGAGGAAAATAGATGGCTCAAACAGGGCCTTTATGCTAACACTACCCACAAAATAACCAATTTCGTACATCGTACGAGCAAAAACTAGTTTAAAAGTAAAATGTTAAGAGCATCTCCAAGAGACTTTTTAAACATGCAATACTCTCTATTTTAAAGAGTCAACATTTAAAATCATGCCCCAAGAAACTATTTAAATTAACATTTTAATTTAGAGAGTGGGTTTGACTTTCCAAATTTGGAGAGCCAAACTCACTCTCTATAATTAAATGCATTCAAAAAGTTTCAATTTTCAATGTAGAAAAATAATAAAATCATCTAAAGAAAAACTAGTTAAAATAAAAAATAAAGAAAAATAATAAATATTTTTGGGGAGTAGTAAAATTAAGTGTTTAATATAAAATGTTTGTTGGAAGATTTTAAAATTTTAACTTTCTAAATTTATAGATGTTTTTCAAATAATAAAATATACTTTTTAAAAATAAATTTTTTTTTGAAGATGCTCTAAAACACCTAGAGGAGTCTAGCCTTATCGGCCCAGTTCTGAAGCCCACTAATTCAACAAATGAAATCAATAAGAGGCTTGAAACAAATAAGATGATCGTAACCGTAATATAGCGGAGTTTACCAATAAAAAGCCACGATCGCGTGAGTCACGCGCCCCGGCGGTACCCTCTCCCTCGTTAACCCTTCTTTCCCAACATGTTTCCCGCACGTGCCAATTCGCCATCCGGCGCCCCCTTCGCCGCACTTACTTTATCTCACCCACTCGCCAAAATTATTAATCTTCTTTCTCCACTCTTCTCTGTCAAATCTTTATCCTCAGATCACCGTCGAAATTACCATAATCACCGATTCTAGATCTATGGGCGATTTAACAGAATCGTCAACGCCGGCACGTCAGGTACCGTTCCGGGAGGATTGTTGGTCGGAGGAGGCCACTTCGACGTTGGTTGATGCATGGGGCAGCCGTTACTTGGACCTCAACCGTGGGAATCTCCGTCAGAAGGATTGGCAGGAGGTAGCCGACGCCGTTAACGCACGTCACGGTCATACCAAGAAGACGCATCGCACCGATGTTCAGTGCAAGAATCGAATCGATACCCTCAAGAAGAAGTATAAGATTGAGAAGGCCAAGATTGCTGAGTCTAATGGAACCCTAACCTCGTCATGGCCTTTCTTTTCTCGTCTTGAAGTTTTGATCGGCTCTAATGTTAACAAACTGCAGCAGAAATTTACGCCGTCGCCTATACCGTTGGTGTCTCAATCGACGCCGTCGTTGTCTCTGCCGTCGCCTCCGATGGCTGTTCCGTTACCGTTTCGTAAATTGCCCTCTGCGATGTTTCCTACGGCTATTTTGCCTCAGAAGCGTCCCTTTTCCTCTCCGTCACCGCCGCCACCAATGGTAGATGAGTCGTATTTCAGGAGGAATTACTCTGCCATGGCTGCTGCCGCGGCTGCAGCTGAGGATGCACCTGATGCAGAGGATGAGGGGGAATCGGGTGGGGAGGAAGTTGAAGTGAGCGATGAGAGGGGTGCGGAGGAAGAGGGAGATGAGGGGATGAGGAGATTAGCAAAGGCGATAGAGAGGTTTGGAGAGATATATGAGAGGGTGGAAAGCATGAAGCAGAGGCAGGTGGTGGAGCTGGAGAAGCAGAGGATGCAATTTGCAAAGGAATTGGAGGTTCAGAGGATGCAGTTATTTATGGACACTCAGGTCCAGCTCGAGAAGATAAAGCAGGCTAAGCAAACTGGATCTTCTGATGGTATTGTTTTGAGTCTAGTGTTATTTCATGAATTTTGTTTGTCAAATTAGTGATATGAAGGGTGTTTTTCTGGGTTCATTTCCCATTATAATAGTTAAATGTTGCATATATGATATATGAGGTGACTTGAGTAGCCAGGTATCCTAACTTCTCAATTAGGATTATTCTACTTCACCTAATGGGTTACCGAATTTTTTACCGAATACCGAATCGCGACATGGCGGCTCCCTATCGGCGCCCCCCCCCCCAATAGGGGGCCGCCATGTGGCGATTCGGTAAAAAATTCGGGTAGTATAGCAAGGTCCTTTTTATAAGTTTATATATATTATATTTCAGTTTGTTAAAATAGGGTTTGTATATTTTGCACTCAAGGGTTTCTTACATTAGATGAGAGTTCCTAAAGAATGTGAAAGATATCTATCTGATGTTGAAGCTGAGTTCCGACCTTGATTGTTAAACTGACTTCTTCGTGTCCTCGATTTTTTTTTTTTATTTAACATATCAGGATTTCTTGTTTCATTATGGTTTCTAGCTATATTTGTTAGTGTTGTATAGCATAGGGGTGGTTTGATAGGTTTAGGACTGCATAGAAGTTTGTGTTTCTTTGGTAGTCATTAGTGATTGCTGTATATATTTTTTTAATTGTTATAATCCTTACTATACGACTGGTGTGCTATTCATTATTAAAGTATGTTACCATTCCTTTGACTCTTGATTTTATTTTCGCCTTTTATTCAACAAAACTATTATTATTATTTTTATTTTATTTTTTTTAAATCTTAACCAACCCTTGAGCTTAACATGTTTGAGCTGTTAGTTTTTAAGAAACTTTAGATAACCCGATTTTTCACTCAATTGTACAATGATATTAGCATCCTTCTTTCTTCTGGAGTCATGTGTGATGGCAATGAATTAGAGTTGTCTTTTATGTTGCCCAGTATTAGTTCTGTGCCGTATTTATCTCCACGGCCATTGATGCTGTCAGTGTAACTTTATGTCGAAACACTTCAAATAAACAAGCTGAAGGCAATGTTATGGTTTTTGGCATGGCAGGAGGTTGAGCATTTCCTTGCATTTCTTGTTTATCTGGTTGAGCTTTCCTGTGTTTCTTCCATTGGTTAGATTGCTATTTGCATCCTATACAAAGCTCTAATTTGCTACTTGCTTTGATATTGCTTTTCCTCTTCTTTCATGGAATAGAGGTTTTCCGAAATTCTATGCTAAGTGGGAACAACCCCAAGAAAGATAAATTTGGTAACGGCCCAAATTTTACCTTTGGAATCATTATACATGTACGGTAAAAGAGTACTTTCATAATCAAAAGAAAAAAAGATTTATTTTCTTAACATGCGAGAATTTAAAATTAGTTTTAAGAGAAATACAATGAACATTATTAAAATCTTTAACTATATAATTTATTTTTCATTTTTCACCCACGCAAGCACAATCCACCTCTGATCCCCTCGAACCCAACTTTTTAGTTACCTATAAAAATTTTAACACATACATATTGGACATAAATCTCAGTAAATGAGTAATAACGAATTTCATCTCATATTTAAATACAAAAAATCATAATATATGGAGACAAGGAATTAAAATCCGAACTTCGTGGCTATAATTCCGGTACATAGCGCTACTAAACTCTGGTCCCTTTGAACTTACACATTTAGGACCCTTTTTGTAATCATAATTTAGATTTCCGTATCATCGTATTCTTAACAAAAATTTCCGTAATTTAAATAATGATAGCATAATTCGTACTACTACACTTACAGTTGTATGGAAGAAGATCAAAGTAAATCGAGGAATTCATCTTGTTAGACTTTCACTTCAAAATTTCTTGGACACTGTAGTGCTAAACTTTGTAATGTGAAATGTTTATATGAAAGATGAGTTGAGAGGAAGAGAGGTACAACATAAGTTGTGTGTGAGTATAAGTGATGTGAGGGGGATTAGTCGAGGTGCGCGCAAGCTTGTCCGGACATCCACGGTTATAAAAAAAATAAAGTTACTTTCGATTGCTATCTACCAAATAACTTAGCAGGTGACTATCAGGATGTCATCTGCTTCTTAGAATAAGATTTTAAATATTAAGACTATTTCTTGCTGGTGGTTTTGTGTACCGATCTATTATCGTGAGCTGGAATTAATTTTTTTGAACCTTTGAACAACATTAATTAACTAACAAGGAATTCTCTTAAATCTCGATATGGATTTGTTGGCTCCATGCATACGCTCCATTTTTAATACAGATATGATCATAGTTTGATACAATTAGTGTATGGATTTATAATTCTGCATGCTTGACTTTTGGGAAGTTCAGTATGGGCTTTTCACGGTGACCATGAATGGGGCCGAAGCATCAAATCAATGAAGATGAACCCTGTGATGACTGGCTCCTTAGTTCAGATTGTGGAGTTCAATTGTTGGATTTAAGGACCCCCTTAACAGAATAATAGTGTTGATTCTGTTGAAATTTGCGTTGACTCTTTAAAACTTTATCTTAACTTATGGTAGAACCTTAGGAACTTTGTACTTCCATATGGCTGTGAAGGAAATATTTTTCCTTTTGAGGCCTTTTCAATTTTATTGTTTAAACTGTGTGGCTACCTACTCGGCTAGTTTCATGCTTCTTCCAAGTTCAGTAGTCTTCTTCTTGACCATAAGAACCCTTAGGGCCTAGAGGTTGAAATCATAATAAAGATATCAGGATTCTTTGCCTTTCCACTTTCCGATGAAATTCTTGACCATAAGAACCCTTATGGCCTGGAGGTTTAAATCATACTAAAGATATCAGGATTCTTTTCCTTTCCACTTTCTGGTGATGTTTCAGTTTCATTTTGGCTTTTTCATTGTTCAGCATGTAGGATTGCCCTCTATATTGGTTATAAAATTTATCCTCCTTGCACTTTGCCTCCATATAATTCAGGAAGATAAATGATTTTTCTGAAACTGAGATGAGACTGGACTGATTTCTCAAATGATAACTTGAATATATTTTTTGGCGATGTTTTGAAGAAGTGATTTTAGTTAATTGTTGGATAGGTACCCCTTCTACTGGCTATAAAAACAAGAGATACAGAAAATTCCATAACAAATCCAGAAGTGCACTGCATTCCATCAATATTGCTTGAATATGCTAAAAAACTAATTGGGAATGCGAAAATTTTCATTTGTATTGGCCTGAATCAGTTCATGGAGAAGGATATAGGTTTTTTATGTTTCTGTGTGGGGTTCATTTTCATTTTACCTTGCCTATGTGAAATGATGGTTAAAAATATTCAGATTATGAAGGCATGTCAACTCCTGTAGCCCATTTGATGGTTTGAATTCTTTCGTAGAAGGTTGAGCTTGTGTTTTTGAATGATGCATACTGCGTATTGATCGTGCTGCTTGACGGTATAAAACCTAATTATGTGACTGTAAGATGCAGTTTGATGTAGTCTAGTAGTGGCCAATCATACTCTTGGATACACGTAGTTGTTTTTGATCTGTTTATATTAGTGCAACTTTGATACTCACAATACAGTTTCTTAAAGGCTTTACTATTGTGTGATGCAGATATTTATAGTTAGTTAGCTGTGAGGAAGAGAACTTGATGGCTATTGCTAAGCGGGAGTTGGAGCACAAGTAGCTTTTGAGCCCTTATGACTTGCACACAGTTTCTGTCAATATTCCTATAAAAACATTGGATTCAGCAAATTTTCAGAAGAGATGAATTTTATTTATGTATCCTAGTGAATAGAAGATTCTCTGCTATATTTTGTACCTGAATTTTATTAATAACTTAATTATGCTGTTAATGTAGTAGGTTTATGTCTTTGATGTCTCTGTTATGCCAAACTCTAGTGCCTATGTCCGGCTTGCTGAAACTTAAAACTTATGCCTTATTCTAGTTAAAAATGTTGATTTCTTTTGTAGTTTTTCTATATTTTCTTGGAAACATGAAATTATGAACATTTACATGAATTTTGCTCAATGTGCATAGCTTATGCATAGTAATGCTCTGCCTCATTTTCTTCCAAGTACAGACTCTTTTATAATCATCAACCATGACTTGTAAGCATTTATAATGACTCTTAGTGCTGCTAACTGCATATTAATTTAATTTAGAAAAGACAAATAGACTTTGTTGATTTTACAAGTTTCAAAACATAATTAAAACTTAACAAATACTTGCTCTTTGACTTCTTGATTAAGACACTAATTAACTCTTTGATTCCTTAATTAAAGTCATTAATTAATATTACAACATTCCCTCGTCCGTAAAAGAAACCTGCCACGTGTTTCGAGACCATTCGAATGTTCTCCAGGATGAAAATAAAAAATAGAAACATTGGATGTAGGATGTATCCCCAAATGTGGCACCAAGTCGATTTTGTATGCATTATCCCCAATTTTCTTAAGGATTTTGTAGGGCCCGCTTTTCCTTTTGTTGAGCTTGGAATATGTGCCGCTCTTTTGCGTAGGTAGACCATCACAAAATTACTTTCTTTGAAGCTTTGATCTCTCTTTTTATCTGCATATTCTTTGTACTTAGAGTTCGATTCTTTAATCTTTAACTTAATGCAATTGTGCAGCTCCTTCATATTCACAGCCATATCTTCTCATTTTACATTGGTCTTTCCCTATTCTGGTATCGGGATTAGATCATAAAAGCGGCCTGGTTGCTTACAATAGACTATCTCAAAAAGGCTTTTTCCAGTAGTTCTATTTTTGGAGTAGCTGTAAGTGAATTCTGTTTTGTGCAATGATTGATTCCCATTGTTTTAGATTTTTCCCAATCAAACATCGCAAAAGGTTTCCCAAGCTCCTATTAACAACTTTAGTATGTCCATCAGTTTAGGGATGGTAAGAACTACTGTATTGCAATTTTGTTTCTAGTTTTTTTTTTTTCCATAAAGCTCTCCAAAAATGTGATAAGAACTTTGAATCTCGATCCGATACTATAGAATTGGGAACTCCATGCAAACACACAATTTCTCAAAAATAAAGAGAAGTGACATTTGATGCATCACTTGTTTTCTTGCAGCTAATAAAATGAGCCATCTTTGAAAATAGATCGATCAACGACTACAAGGATGGAATCCATCCCTCGTTGGCTTCTAGGTAATCTAATCATGAAGTTCAAACTTACATCCTCCCAAGGCGCTAATCGTACGGACAATGGTGTGTACAAGCCAGTGTTTTGTAATTTTCTTTTGGATTGTTGGCATACTTGATACTTGCCAAAGAATCTATGTACATCCTGTCTCATCCTTGGCCAAAAGAACTTTTGCTCAATCATTGTGTAAGTATTATCTTTCCCAACGTGCCCTCCCAAAAATCCACAGTGCATGTCTTGAATGATTATTTCTTTTAAAGAATAACCTGGTACACAAAGTTGGTTGCCTTTAAATAGAAAACCACCGTTCAGCAAATAGTTCCCCTACTGTCTATTTTCGCAACCTTTCTAAATGGGACCAAAGAAAAGATCAGTAGCATACATATCCTTTAAAAAGTCTAAACCTTCAATAGTATGAGTCATTTGTGTCAATACCATGGTCCTTCGACTAAGTGCATCTTCTACTTTATTGCTTGCTCTAGATTTGTGCTTGATCACATAGATAAACTGCTGTAGAAATACAACCTAACGTGCATGCCTCTTATTTAACTTCTTTTGGTTGTTGAGATGCTTCGTGGTCTGAATTGAAAACAAATTCTCAATGCACCAAATAATGCTGCCAATGCTTAATGGCCTGAACAATAGCTTAAAATTCTTGATCATAAGTACTGTACCTTTTCCACGTATCATTTAGCTTTTTACTATAGAATGAGATAGGCTTCCCTTGCTGATTGATTACAGCTTCAATCCCAACTCCGGATGCATCACATTCCACTTCGCATATATTTTCAAAATCTGATAAAGCTAAGACAGGGGCTGAAATAAGCCTCTTTTTAATCTGTTGGAAACTTTCTTCAGCTTCTATTGACCATTCAAATATGTCCTTCAAACAATCAGTAACTGGAGCAATTATTATGTTGAAATCCTCGATAAAACGCCTATAAAATGAATCTAAGCCACAGAAACTTCGAACTTCTGCAATTGTATTTGGTGTTGGCCAGCTTTTTATTACTTCAACTTTGCTTTCATCCACTTGAATCTCTTTGGAACTAACTATGTATCCCAAAAATAGCAAGGAATTTGTCATAAATTGACATTTTGTTAGATTGACATAAAGCTTTTCTTCTCGTAATACGTTGAGAACTTCCTTCAAATGCAACAAGCGATCGTCTTTATCTCAGCTATACACCAAAATATCGTCAAAATGGACGACAACAAACTTTCCAATGAATGATCTTAAGAATTGATTCATCAAACGCATAAATGTGCTAGGAGCATTTGATAAACCAAATGGCATTACAATCCACTTGTAGAGTCCTTCTTTAATTTTAAATGCAGTCTTCCACACGTTCCCTCCACGAATTCGAATTTGGTGGTAGCCACTTTTAAGATCAATTTTTGAGAACACATTAGTCACATGCAACATATCCAACATGTCATCTAGTCTTGGAATTGAAAATCTATACTTCACGTTGATTTTATTGATAACTCTACTATCAATACACATTCTCCATGTACCATCCTTTTTTGGAGTTAAGAGGGTTGGAACTACACAAGGGCTCATTGATTTCCTAATAAAACCCATTTTTAGCAAATCTTCAACCTATTTTTGAAGTTCATGCTCTTTAGGGCTCATTTGATAGTATGGGAGATTTGGTATACTAGATCCAGGTACTCGGTCAATATGATGTTGAATCATTCAGTTTAGAGGTAAACCAACAAGTACTTCCGAAGGAAAAGATTTTACAAATTCTTCAAGAAGAGCATCGACTTCGAAAGGGACAATTTGCAGGACTTCTTTTACATCCTTTGTTAATAGCACATAAGCAACTCCTTTATCCTCAAATTCAGTCAAAAATTCCTAAAAGCTCAAATAAGAATTTCCATTGGCTGCTTTAGGCTTTGAAAAGTCTTCATCATTCATTGAAGCGAGTACTATTTTAACCCATCTTTATAGAAGACATAAACATTCTTTTCCCCATGATGTATAGTTTGATAGTCAAATTGCTACGATCTGTCGAGTAATAAATGGCATGCATCCATATCAACCACATCACATAGTACTCGATCGGAGTAAGATTTTCCAATAGAAAAAGGAACCAAACATTGATATGTTGCCTTTACTTCGCCTCCTTTCTTAAACCATGCTATGCAGTAGGGCTTTAGATGTGGTTGAACTTCAAGATTCAGCTTTGTTACCATTTCTTACGAAACTAGATTTTCACAGCTTTCTCCATCGATAATAACATTTCAAAGTCTTCCATAGCTAGTGCACTTTGTTTTAAAAATGTTGTTGCGCCTCCAATCGCCTTCCTGCACTTTAGAAGTTAACATAGCTTGTCGAACAACAAGATTCGACAAGTTTTGGTCTTCATAAGTGATTTTATCTTCAACAAACTCCAGCAAGTCATCTTCCCCTCCATTATCTTAAGAAACTTCTTCAAGACTACTAGAACCATCAATTTCTCCGACAGCAAATTAATTACTGTTTAGTTTTCTACATTCTGATGATTTGTGACCCTCTTTTCCACACTTGTAACAGATTATTTTTCCACCGACAAATTGAGATGCATTACTACTCCTTCCAATGATATTACCTCTTTTTCCTTGTCCTTGACCTCGACATTGTGAGTTAGAGGTAGAGCTAAATTTCTCTATATTATATAGGGCAGTTGATGGCTTGAAAGCACTGCTACCTTGAGTATAATTGATATTAAATTGACTGTGATCTTTTCCTAATGTAATATGATGATTACCAAACAACCTTTGTTGACCTTCAGCCTTCATTGCTAGTTGGACAGCACTAGACAATGTCCAGCAGAGCTGCAATTCCACAAAATTTCAAATATTGGGTTTCAAGCCCATTAAATAACGTGTCACCTGCACTTCAGTCTCCACTAATTGTACATGTGTTTTCATTTTATAGAATTCATTTGAATACTCCCGAACTGTGCATGCTCCTTGCTGAAGAGATTGGTACTATTGAAAAAGAACTCCATCATAATTTAGTGGAAGAAATTGGCTTCGAATCATACATTGCATCTTTGGCCAGCTTTGAGTTTTTTCTTTTCCAGATTGAACTCTTGTCATTTGGACTTGTTGCCACTAGGAAGAAGCACAGCCCTTCAATTCTATAGCTACTAACTTCACCTTCTTATTTCTTGGAAACTCAACGAATTCAAAGATTCTTTCCACTTCATTCAACCAATCTAATACTTCATCAGGTTCCACCAAATTCAGGGACATCTAATTTGATGCATGAATCTTGATCATGTGGACGATTAAACCTATCTGTCCTCGAAATGGAATTACATCTCTTTCCTCATCAAAAGATTCATCATTTGGTTGTTGAATTAGTCCAATAGGAGGCTGGTTTCACATATTTCTCCGTACTTTGTTCCCCAACTGGAGAAAAAAAATCATACCTAAAACACTAGCCTGCTCTAATTTAGAGCACAACTAAATGATCTTCTCTGGTAACTCCTTCAACAACTGCATTGTTACCTTGTCCTGTCATCTGACACTAAGTATAAATCTTAAGCAAGCTCTGATACCACTTGACGTAGATAGATTTAATACTCCAATCACTGTTGGAGTCCAAATTTCTTGGAGGCAGAATCTTAGAAGAAAAAACCTGAAAGTTATGAAGTTGGAGAAATGAAATTTGATACTTTATTTGATAATATCGTTCTACCTCATTTTCTTCCAAGTACAGACACTTTTATAGTCAACATTGACTTCTAAACATTTAAAATGATCTTAGTACTATTAAATGCATATTAATTTAATCTAGGAAAGACAAATAGACTTTGTTGATTTTACAAATTTCAAAACATAATTAAGACTAAATAAAGACTTAATTGACTCTTTGACTCCTTAACTAAAATTAACTCTTTGATTCCTTAATTAAGTCATTAATTAATTCTGCATCATTGAAGATAACTATTTTTTAAAGTTTAAAAGAGTACGAATATGTGTTAAATGTTTTTGTATGGTTTAATGAATGAATTTCGTAGAAATACCTTCTTTTACTTGTATTATAGAAATGTTATTTTTTTTACGTACTGATTACTGAACAACCCATTTTCCAGCTAGATTTTCAGTCTTTTATTGAGGTACAAGATTGATCTAGAAATACAATAATGCATTGCAAATCAAAGAAAATAGATCAGATATTAGTATTACTTAGAAATCTTGATGTAGCCTACATGAGAGGGGTCGGAAACCTTGATTAAAGTGCCAAGCTCTAGTACCATTAAACACTTTGAAGACTCCATCCTATAGAAGAAACCTAAGCATTTGCAATTTTTGCTACACTCGTCTCTCCACTGGGCTAGCTTCATGGGTCCAGTCCCTTCATTGTATGCACTAATGAAGTGTTCAACATCATCAACCTTGTAATAATCTACATTTGAGCCACCTTTGTACGGTGGGAGTATCGGTTCTGCATAGGCTGTGCTCTATCCTAGCAAGCCCTAAGGCCTTGGGCATGCGACACATTGTTCCTATTCGCATACTCCTAATGATCCACATCTTTTAGGCAGTTGACATTTGCTTGCTAGGTCATTATCCCTGTTGAAGAGCACGTATGTTACGTCCCAGGCACCCCAATCCACATTTGTATTGTAAGTATACATTCTTAGGTTACCATCAGTGTCAACTCGGAACATAGTCTAAGTGCTATTGTATTTGGGTCTCGAGAATATGTTTGTCCCGAAACTATTTGAGTTGCTTAGATTGAATCTAAACCTAAGCTCAAATGCAAAAGTTCCACCATACTCTGGTTCCCAATAGAAACAATCAGACAGAATTACCTTAATGAAATCTGCACAGCGTAACAATATAATTAACAGAATCAGAAAATTAATTCGAGCCCACCGACTTCACGATGTTTCCTTAAAACGAATTTGCTACCTTCAAAGGTGCTAAAAAGGCGTTCAACAATCGTTTTCCAAGATAGAACGAATTTCGTCTCATACGGAAGCATCGACAGTATTACCTTAACCAGCATAACACAATGATCAACAGGTTGTCTAAATAAATTCGAGCCCACCGACTTCACGATGTTTCCTTAAAATAAATTTGCTGCCTTCAAAAGGTGCTTAATGCATTCAGCAATCGTTTCCCAGGATAGAATGAATTTCATCTCCTATGGAAGCAGTACAACAATTTGTAGGAGTTTCAGCAAACTCAATGAAATGTATTTACTTCGAAATGAATATCAGAACGAGGAGAGGGAGGATGAGACTCAATGCAGAGAATATTTGTAATTAAAATGGTGTCATTATTTAGGCAGTGGGGCGACAATTTATAGAATTGTTCGTGGCCATTCGAACATCCTTCAAGCCTCTTCAGAATAGTCACCACTGTTCAGACAAGTCCCAAAAATCCGAACAGGCACCATGGTTCGGT
The DNA here is from genome assembly GCA_903798375.1 of Fraxinus sp. D2006-0159. Taxonomy (NCBI): domain Eukaryota; kingdom Viridiplantae; phylum Streptophyta; class Magnoliopsida; order Lamiales; family Oleaceae; genus Fraxinus; species Fraxinus sp. D2006-0159. The sequence goes on along the minus strand of CAIGRQ010239156.1, from coordinate 101 downwards.
TATGTTAATTGGTTAAAAATCAGTTAACAGACAATCCAAAATAATTTTCTGAAAACAAGCCCATTAATTAAAAATGATTTTATTAAGTACCCAAGAATTTG